>JAESVK010069726.1:0-36018 GCA_017140935.1 Hamamelis virginiana
CTCTAACTTGAGAGAACATGAAGAATTTGAGTATCACATGAAGACAACTGTAAGTGGAAAGTCCTTTCTAGTGAACACTACTACCATTGCTACGGCCTTGGGATATCCTCGACCTTCCCATGCATATGGTGTCCCTTACCCATTTCGCCCATTGATAGTCTTCAATGGGGCGTTATTAACTCAAGCTATGTGCTCAAATCCTGTGCCGATGGTATCTTTCAATCGGAGTGAATTTACCCCTGGGAAGCTAAAGCCCGAGTATGCCTTAATGAACAAAATCATCCACTGTAGCATTGACCCAAAAGGAAAAGAAAAAAATACCAAGAGTCGATGAAATCAAATTCCTTTTTGAAGTGATGAATGGGCGGCGAATTGACTTCGCAGCGGTGATTTGGGGAGTAATGAGGGACTTTGTAAATTTTGCAAGTAAGACGACCTACATGCCTCTTCCTTGCTTGGTCACTCAAATTGTAAAAGCTGAAGGAATCAAGTTGCCTCCGAAGAACAAAATGACACCTCCTCACTTTGGTCCCATCAACAATGTAACCGAAGCAAGGAATATTGCAGCTTCAGTGAAGCCCAGGCCAGCACAATCCCAGTCAGTTTCTGAAGGGCCGTCCTCATCGTCAGCACCTAAGCCTGCAAGTACATCTCCGCTTAAGAGAATGGAGCGTAGAATCAAGGGATGGTTCAAATGCATTCTGGGGAAGCAGAAGCAGATTGACCACAGATTGGCTAGGTTGGAGAGAGAGGTTCACGTGCTTAGAGGTGACCCATCTGCTGTTGAACCACCACTTCCTAACTTGGAGGGGGATTCCGATGAGCTGGACGACTGTGTGGATGAGGATGATTTCAGTGACGAGGAGGGGTCAGAGGAGGAGTAGTTGGGGTACTTTTTAGTAGTTAGGTTGTTTGTGTTTTCAGTTTGTGGTTTTTACTTTTCTAGTCTAGTTTTATTTCGGCTTTAGGGTAGCATAGGGCGGTGTTGGCACAGGGTAGTGACCCAAGCCAAGTAAAAGCCAACACACGTTTTGTTTTTGAAGCCCCTTTGTGTAGCCCCCGGTCATTACATGCTTAAAAGTCCTTTTTGATTTTAAAGTGTTGGTTGTTCCCTTTTGAACATTATGCATCTATGAATGGTTAGTTTATGTTATGAATGCTTTATTTCTGTTTCATGGTGTATGCTTTTGAGTTACTCCATTCCACTCATTCTTCTATCTCTGTCTTTAGTTCTTGTTGATTGATGTTAGTTTTGAGAAACCTGACTGGCAAAATACCACACTCATGGAAAAGGGACAGGCATAAGTAGTTCAAACGATTGCATTGTATTTCAAGTTTAAGTAGTATGCTCATGTTTGCATGTTGAAAGCGAGCTCTTTTGTTCATTTATTTGTTTCTCTTTTCTTAGTTTCTTAGTTCTTTTTGGTTCAAATCTTACAAGGGACTAGCAAGATACAGGTTGGAGGGTGTGTTTAGCACATAAATTCGCCCATTTTTACTTGTCTTTTTGTACATTTTACCTGTTCTTCAACCCTAGTTCGACTTGATTCTGGTGCATTTGATTCTTTCATTGTTTTTGAGCACTTGCAGGTTGCATGGCGCTAATTCCATCTTTTGAAGGTGTTCGATGAATCCCGAAGGTTTTCATCCGGTGATCAAGGCTAGCTTGTACATTCTCATGCTCATTGTTATGCATCTATGGAGCATTCTCCGTCAAGGCCTTCCCCAAGCAAGTCATTCGCCCGATTCCAGTGCATTGGAGGACCAAACACCTTTGGAGCGGTCCTTAAAGTCCATATGATCATCCGGGGCTGAAGCGAGGGAGCTTGTTTGGCAAAATATGCAGCTTTTGGCTTTTCAGCAAGGGAGGGACCGGTCCCCCCTAGGAGGGGTACCGGTACCCATTGTGCAGAAGAGTAGGGGACCGGTCCCTCCATGGAGGGGTATCGGTACCATTGTGCGGGAAATCCTCCGGGCCAAATGTAAATCATTCCAAATGCAAGGGCACTCTTGTCCTTTGGTCCCTATGTCTGATACCCTTTTGGGGGGGTATTTAATGTGCATTTTCAGCTGATGGAAGGACATTCTCTCTTGCTCTTAGCTTAGTTTTCTAGGGTTAGCTTAGTTCTTAAGGTTTTCTCTTAGTTTTTCTAGGGTTATTGCATTTCTTACTTAGAATAACTTAGTTTGTTGGTTAATATTGAAGTTCTTACCTTGTAATCCCTAGTTTAGGTTGTTGTTTTCCATTTTACTCTCAAGGTTGTAAGTTACACTTCTTTTGGTGCATTTATTACAAAGCATTTACTCATTTTCAGCTTTTATGGTTGTGTATGGTGTTTTTCTTCTTCATTATGGCTAGCTAAGCATTCAAGGAGGGTTCTTTGGTGAAGTTCCTCTCCAAGGCCTTAGGTAAATGTGGTTTCTTGACTTAAATGCTTCAATGTTAATGGAATGTGGCTTCTTCTACTCTCTTTCCTTTTGAAACCATATGGAGTCATATTCATACCCAAAATATGACCGGTGAGAAGTTGTATTTTGGTGATGAGCACATATGAACTCCATGTGTATGTGAAAACATAAAAATGAGTAGTAGGTTGCATCCCATCATATATTTTCTTCTCTTGAGCTTGTTTTGTTAAATCCTTCCATTCAAAACCATAGGTCACATGGATTATTTGAATGAGTATTGTTTGAGAAACCACTAAACCTAGGTTAGGAAGGAATGAATCCATAGAACCCATCCTTTCTTTCATTTACAAGTTTTTAAATCAAATCATTGCCATTTATTTGGCACAAATATCAACCACCAAGCAAAACCCCCATGTTTTACAATTTTTTTTGCATTCATTGGGTAGCATAACCTAAGAATCGCTAGAACCTATTCCACTCCCTGTGGAAATGACCTAGGTACTCCCTAGTTTTATTGCTTGACAACCATAGGACTCCTACGCTTGGGAATCTCATGCGCACAACACATCAATTTACGTCCAAGCAATTGGCGCCGTTGCCGGGGAGTGGCGAGCGTTCTAGTTGATTCGGAGAGAGAGCTAGTGGTAATTTGCAATGACATTGCAAATCCGGTAAGTTTTCTCGCCTCTTTTACTTTATGCAAAAATTCTTTGTGTATATAACTCTTGTAAATACCATTTTGGTTGAGGTGAAATTAGTGCATGTCGGCGTGGGCTCGTGACGAGCAACACCGACTTGTAAGAATCACACCTCAACAAGCTCCTAGTAATCCAATTGCAAGACGTTTATTTCACTTACCTTCCACTCCTTTAATGGAGCACACTGAGAATCAACAAATTCCTGTAAATCCAAATGACCAAGGGTTACCTCTCAACCCTCAAAGACCTTACGACCCTCCGAGACAAGGAGATGGTGTTGTTCCGCCGGCAACCCTGGCGGTGGGATGGGGGAATCCTAATCCCCATGCTCAACCATATAGAGAACCCCCTGTCCCTTTGGCTAATCTAGGGAGGACTCTTAGGGAGATTTTGAGACCTACAAGAACCACCACACCCTCATGTATTTGCCTACCTCAAGAGGCCAACAACTTTCCCATGAGACCGGAGATGATTCGTCTTCTCCCTGAATATAGAGGGTTCGATTCTGAGAATCCCTATACCTACATGAGAGATTTTGAGGATGTGTGTAGTGCATTCCTTTCTACAGGATCACCCATACATATCATATGCTTGGTTTTATTCCCTTTCTCTCTTAAGGACAAAGCGAAAATATGGTTTCACTCTCTTACCCCTAATTCTATCCACAATTGGAGTGACATGCAACGCATATTCCTTGATAAATTTTTCTCTCCGGGGCGCACTAATGCACTTTTGAGAGCAATCCAAAATTTTTCTGAAAAACCGGGTGAATCTTTTGCAACTGTATGGGAAAGATACAAAGAGCTTATTAATGCTATCCCTCATCATGGTTTGGATATAGGCCAAATCATTGGCTACTTCCATCAAGGGCTTTCCTTAGAAAACAAACAGTATATCCAAATGATGAGTGGGGGACAGTTTTATGAGAAGAGCCCTAAAGAGGCCATACAGTGTTTTGATTCCATAGCAGAGAATGCCCGGAATTGGGAGACAAATTCCTCTCTTGATGCCGCTAGAGTGCAAAGTGAACCCGTTGGAGGAGGAAAACATCATGTGAAGGATATGATGACCTCCAAGCCAAAATCGCTAGCTTGACTAAGAAGTTAGAGGCCATAGAGCTACAGAAAGTGAGTGAGGTGAGCACCGTGCCCAAAGTGCCTACGACACTTACGGGACCTAGGATGGAGGATTTGTGCATAATTTGCGATGATCCCACTCATTCCACCCATGATTGCCCTAATCTTCCCCAAGTTAAGGGAGTCATTCAAATTGAGCAAGCCAATGCTCTCAACTACCAAAGGAAGCCCTTCAACTCTCCATTTTCTGAAACCTACAATCCGGGGTGGAGTAAACACCCTAATTTTAGTTGGAAGAGTGATGGAGGAAATGCTTCCTCAAGCCAAAGCAACCCAAATCCAAATCCTTTTCAAAGCAACCAAGGTTTTCAAAGCCAAAATTTTCAAAATCAAAACTTTCAAAACCAAGGTTTTCAAAATCAAGGTCAAGGTCCCAATTACCAAGGTCAAGGGTTTCCATCAAACCCTAACCCAAATTTTGGTCCACCACCGGTAAACTTGTACCTACCACCCCACAAGAGAAATTATGATGATGTGATTGCACAACTTGTGCAAAGTCAAGCTCAAACCAATTAAGCCATAGGGGATATGAGAACCCAATTGACTAAGTTGACCACCACCTTGGGTGCACTTCAACAAGAGAAGGGGAAGTTCCCCTCTCAACCCGTGCAAAATCCACAAGGTCAACATAGCATCGGATCCTCAAATCCCAATGAAGGGAACCATGAACATGCTAAGGCCATCACCACTCTTCGAAGTGGAAAGATCATTGATAAAACCATTCCACCCAAAGATTCCAACAAAGAAGTTTCTCAAAATTTACAAAAGGAATTTAAGGGGGATGAGAAAGAAATTGAAAATGAGCCTAGCGTTCCCAAACCAAGTGGTGTTGATATTGGTTCAAGCCAAGAGAGGGCTAAATTTATTCCTGCCGCCCCTTTTCCCCAAAGACTTAGGGCACCTAAGAAATTGACCAATCATGCAGAAATCTTTGAATTGTTTAAACAGGTGAAAGTCAACATATCTTTGTTGGATGCTATTAAACAGGTGCCCTCGTATGCAAAATTCTTGAAAGATTAGTGTACAGTGAAAAGAAATTTGGGTGTGCATAAGGAAGTGTTTATGACCGAGCAATCCACATCTCTATTGCAAAACACCTTGCCCCGTAAATACAAAGACCCCGGGACCCCTACCATTGAAATAACCATAGGAAGTTCCAAAGTGGGTAGAGCTTTAGTAGACTTGGGGGCGAGTGTCAATTTGTTGCCATATTCTGTATATGTGGAATTGGGGTTGGGAGAACTTGAGTCGACTGGGATTAAACTTCAATTAGCTGACAGGAGCGTTAAGATACCTAGGGGAGTAGTGAAAGATGTACTTGTGCAAGTTGATAAATTCTATTTCCCTGTGGATTTTGTGGTGTTAGAGACCCATCCTGTGGTAGATCAAGGGAGTCAATTCCCTGTGATTCTTGGTAGGCCTTTCTTGGCCACAGCTGATGCTTTGATACAGTGTAGGAGTGGGTTGATGACCCTAACCTTTGGAAACATAACTGTTAACTTGAATATTTTCAATTTGATAAGGGAAGTGGGGGAAGATATAGAGGATGAGGTGCATGAGGTGAGTAGGATAGATACCTTAGTGCAGCACCAATGGGATCTTTCTGCCCATGATGATCCATTGCAGTCATGTCTAGTGAATGGAATTGTTGTTGATGAGGAAGTGAGTGAAGAGATGGAGTTTCTATACTCCATGCTCAATGAAGAAGAAGTTTTAGAAGTAAATGGGTGGGTGCCTCGCTTCGAAGCATTGCCACCCATTGAGAAAAGTCTTGTCCCATCAAGTATCCAACCACCGGAATTAGAGTTGAAACCCTTGCCCTCTGATTTGAAATAAGTGTACCTAGGTGACAATGAGACTTATCCCGTGGTCATAGCTTCTCACTTGGAGATTGACCAAGAGCTTAAATTGTTGGAAGTGCTTAGAGATCACAAAAGTGCCATAGGTTGGTCCATTGCCGACCTCAAGGGAATTAGTCCCTCTCTTTGCACTCATAGGATTTATCTTGAGGATGATGTCAAACCTTCACGCCAACCTCAAAGGAGATTGAACCCCATAATGAAGGAGGTAGTGCGAAAGGAGGTTCTGAAGTTGTTGGATGTGGGGATAATCTATCCTATAGCGGATAGCAAGTGGGTGAGTCCTATACAAGTGGTGTCCAAGAAATCGGGTATTACTGTGGTAGAGAATGAAGAGGGTAAATTAATTCCCACACGAGCCACCACGGGGTGGCGAGTGTGCATTGATTACAGAAAGTTAAATTCATCTACTAGGAAAGACCACTTCCCCTTACCCTTCATTGACCAAATCCTAGAGAGAGTTGCGGGGCATGCGTTCTATTGTTTCCTAGATGGGTATTCAGGCTACAACCAAATAGAAGTTTCTTTAGATGACCAAGAAAAGACTACTTTCACATGTCCCTTTGGGACATTTGCCTTTAGGAACATGCCTTTTGGTTTGTGTAATGCTCATGGTACCTTCCAGAGATGCATGACTGGGTTATTTAGTGATATGGTGGAGAAGATTGTTGAAGTTTTCATGAATGACTTCTCAGTCTTTGGGGATTCTTTTGATGGTTGTTTAGAGAACCTATCTAAGGTTCTAGAAAGATGTGAGGAGAAGAACCTTGTGCTGAATTGGGAAAAGTGTCATTTCATGGTGACACATGGAATAGTCCTAGGACATATCGTGTCGTCTAGGGGAATAGAGGTTGATAAGGCTAAGATTGAATTAATTGCTAAGCTACCTTCTCCTAAGACTGTAAAAGATGTGAGATCATTCCTAGGGCACGCTGGCTTTTATAGGAGGTTCATTAAGGGATTTAGCGGGATTGCGCGACCCTTGTGTAATCTCTTGGGAAAGGACGTTCCTTTTGAGTGGGGGCATGATTGTGAGGTTGCTTTTTGTAAACTAAAAGAAATGCTAACTTCACCTCCTATCATGCAAACACCCGACTGGAATTTGCCTTTTGAAATCATGTGTGATGCCAGTGATTTTGCTATAGGAGCGGTGTTAGGTCAAAGGGTAGATAAAAAACCACATGTCATTTACTACGCTAGTAGAACAATGAATGATGCCCAAAGAAACTACACAACTACTGAGAAAGAGTTGCTAGCGGTGGTTTTTGCCTTAGACAAGTTCCGGTCGTACATCTTAGGTTCACCTATTTTAGTCTTTACTGACCATGCGGCACTTAAATACCTTTTGACAAAGCAAGATGCCAAGCAAAGACTAATTAGGTGGATTCTACTCCTCTAAGAATTCAATTTAACAATTAAGGATAAAAAGGGAGTTGAGAATGTTGTCGCTGACCACTTGTCTAGGATCTCCTTTGATGATTCTGCTAACACCCTTCCCATTTCTGAGACCTTCCCTGATGAGCAACTGTTTGCTCTTTCCCACTGCCCTTGGTTTGCGGATATAGTGAATTACCTTGTGACTGAACAGATTCCTACCCATTGGAGTGCCCAGGATAGGAAGAAATTCTTGAGAGAGGTGCAGAAATATTTCTTTGATGACCCTTACCTCTTTAAATATTGCCCTGACCAAATTTTGAGAAGATGTGTGCCGGATATTGAAATACCGAGCATCATGTCATTTTGCCATAGTGAGGCATGTGGGGGTCATTTCTCTGCTAGGAAGACAGCCGCCAAAATCTTACAATGCGGTTTCTATTGGCCTTCCTTGTTCAAAGACTCGTTCGAGTTTTGCAAAACTTGCGAGCGTTGCCAACAGTTAGGGGGAGTTACTAGGAGACATATGATGCCCCTCACACCCATCATAGTTATTGAGATTTTCGATTGTTGGGGCATCGACTTTATGGGACCTTTCCCATCCTCTTTTGGCAACCTCTATATCCTTTTGGCAGTGGACTATGTGTCCAAGTGGGTGGAGGCAATCCCATCTAAGACCAATGACCATAAAGTAGTATTGAAATTCTTGAAAGAAAATGTCATGTCTAGATTTGGAGTGCCTAAGGCAATCATTAGTGACGGCGGTTTGCATTTTTGCAATCGCCCCTTTGAGACTTTAATGAAAAAATATGGGGTAACCCATAAAGTGTCAACCGCCTACCACCCACAGACAAATGGCCAAGCTGAATTGGCCAATAGGGAGATCAAGCACATCCTAGAGAAAACTGTGAACCCCAATAGGAAAGATTGGTCACTTAGGTTGACTGATGCCTTATAGGCGTATCGCACGGCCTATAAAACTGTGTTAGGCATGTCTCCCTATCGCATAGTGTATGGAAAGGCGTGCCACCTGCCAGTGGAGATGGAACATAGGGCATACTGGGCTATTAAACACTTGAATTTTAATATTGATGCCGCAGGTCAGCAGAGGAAGCTCCAGCTAAGTGAGCTTGAAGAGATTAGGCAAGATGCCTATGAAAGTGCTAGGGTTTACAAGGACAAGATGAAAGCTTTTCATGACAAGAACATAGCTCGTAAATCTTTCAAGCCAAATCAAAAAGTCCTGTTGTACAACTCTAGGCTGCACCTTTTTCCTGGCAAGTTGAGGTCCCGATGGGTGGGACCCTTCATTGTCAAATCTGTGTTCCCTCACGGGGCTGTGGAGATTGAGAATCCCAAGAATGACAACATTTTCAAAGTGAATGGGCAGCGCCTCAAGCCATTTTTGGAGAACTTTTCGCATGAGACTGTGGTCGAGGACCTTGTAGACCCATTCTATTGCGAGGCCCCATTAGAGTAACTTCTTGTGTGATTATTTGTATATATTTTCTTTTTACCTTTGTTTATTTGCGTTCTTTTGGAAATTGTGGATACGCTAACCTTTGTGCAGATTTACTGAAGTGTAAATGATTTACAGGTGCTTTTGTACCCTCCTCCCATTTTTGTCTTTAAATGCCTATCTTTTCATGCATTGAGGACAATGCTCACTCTTAAGTAGGGGGGGAGGTTCACTTGTGTTCATTTGTCTTGCTCATTCTCACACAATAGGTAGTTTCTTTTTGGGTATAGAGTAGCATGCTTAGCAAGAATCTTAGCAAATACTTTTGATGCAAAATTTTTAGATTTTTGAGCTTACATGAGAATAAAACTTGAGACTTATATGCTATGCTTCCTTTTGAACTTGCATTATGTATGTGAACTCTTCCATTGCACATGCACGCCATTGGAGTGGAACTAAACTTACAGCATATCACTTGAACCTTTTGTCATCTCATTCATCTATTCATGATTCCACATCGTGACTCGCATCAAGTTTTGTTCATATTGAATACATTTGGTATTATAAGCTTCGCAAGTCATGATTTCTGTTGTCAAGCACACTTTCGCTTGATTTAAGCTTCAAGAATTGTATTTTCGCATGAACTTTCATTTGTATGCATCGTATTCATTTTGGGACAACTGTACAACTTTGAAAGATGATTATAGGCCATCATTGCTCTTTTGAACCTCAACTCTTTGAAAGTTTCCATTTTGAACCCTAATTTGAGCCAAGAGTGCCAATTTGTTCAAAGCTTAGGAACCCTAGGGTAAATCTGGAAGGCGGAGCAGTGTTAGCATGTCGTGTTACTATTTCCCCAGTGTTTTAAGGAGGTGGTGGTTAAAAATTCATTCGAAGGAGGTATTTTGGGTCGCGAAGGGTAAAAAGTCGCAAAAAGTTGCAAAACTGGCAAAATTGCAGAAGTGGGACCGGTACCCCTCCTAGGAGGGACCGGTACCCCTCATCCAGAACAAAAAGGGGCCGGTACCCCTTTAAGTGGGACCGGTACCCCCTCAGCAGATTTCGAAATTTTGGCCTTTTTAAAGCCCTAGCCCGAGTTTTACCCCACTTCAACCTTATTTCACCCCCTTTCCTCAACTTTCCTCTCATTTTCTACCCCTCCCAAGCATTCTCCATCACTTTGGAGAGATTCTACCATCCCTCACCAAATCCACCATCAAAACCCTAGCTTTTTCCACTTTTTCACCACCTATCATCTCATTCCCATCAAACCCTAACCCTAAACCTGAAAATCCACCCATTTTCACACTCTTTCTATCGATTGAAGACGGGTATGCACTAGAGTGGCTGTGGTGAGCTTCCATTGGGTGATTTGGAGCATCTCTTGCATTGTGGGTAAGTTTCTCAGTTTTTGAAGTTTGCAAGCAAGTTAGGGTTTTTGTTTCTCCGCTTGGAAAATTTGTTAGGGTGAAGTGTGGTGCTTTTATTGGGGTTTGTACTCTTTTTGTGGTGATTTGTGTTGAGTATGGAAGTCATGGGGAGGAAAATGCTTTGTGATGCTAAGAAAGGGTGTATGATGTTCATCGAAATGGGCATTTGGGATTGTTTAGTAGCTATGCTAGTGCTACTTTGTATGATTGGTCTAGTTGTGACATTCATGGCTAGAACCAAGACGCCGAAATGAGGGAAAGCCTCAGGCTCTTCTGTGGAGCAAGCGGTTAAAAATAGAAAGGCAAGCACATCCCAACCTGTGAAAAAGGGAAGGGGAAAGAGGCACGAAAGTGAAAGTGAGGAAAGTGAGGATGAGGAGATAGAGGCCATGTTTGAAGAGGATAGGCAGCAAGGGGAGGAAGATGCATGGGTTCAGTCACTTGCTAAAAGAGGGTTCATCTGTGAAAGGAATGTTGAAGCATCAACTTTTATCCACACTCATCCCATTCGAGGTGCTATCGATAACCAAAACTTGGGTTTCCTGTGTAGGCCTATCGAGGGCTATCACCCGTCTGTGGTGAGAGAGTTCTACTCTAACTTGAGAGAACATGAAGAATTTGAGTATCACATGAAGACAACTGTAAGTGGAAAGTCCTTTCTAGTGAACACTACTACCATTGCTACGGCCTTGGGATATCCTCGACCTTCCCATGCATATGGTGTCCCTTACCCATTTCGCCCATTGATAGTCTTCAATGGGGCGTTATTAACTCAAGCTATGTGCTCAAATCCTGTGCCGATGGTATCTTTCAATCGGAGTGAATTTACCCCTGGGAAGCTAAAGCCCGAGTATGCCTTAATGAACAAAATCATCCACTGTAGCATTGACCCAAAAGGAAAAGAAAAAAATACCAAGAGTCGATGAAATCAAATTCCTTTTTGAAGTGATGAATGGGCGGCGAATTGACTTCGCAGCGGTGATTTGGGGAGTAATGAGGGACTTTGTAAATTTTGCAAGTAAGACGACCTACATGCCTCTTCCTTGCTTGGTCACTCAAATTGTAAAAGCTGAAGGAATCAAGTTGCCTCCGAAGAACAAAATGACACCTCCTCACTTTGGTCCCATCAACAATGTAACCGAAGCAAGGAATATTGCAGCTTCAGTGAAGCCCAGGCCAGCACAATCCCAGTCAGTTTCTGAAGGGCCGTCCTCATCGTCAGCACCTAAGCCTGCAAGTACATCTCCGCTTAAGAGAATGGAGCGTAGAATCAAGGGATGGTTCAAATGCATTCTGGGGAAGCAGAAGCAGATTGACCACAGATTGGCTAGGTTGGAGAGAGAGGTTCACGTGCTTAGAGGTGACCCATCTGCTGTTGAACCACCACTTCCTAACTTGGAGGGGGATTCCGATGAGCTGGACGACTGTGTGGATGAGGATGATTTCAGTGACGAGGAGGGGTCAGAGGAGGAGTAGTTGGGGTACTTTTTAGTAGTTAGGTTGTTTGTGTTTTCAGTTTGTGGTTTTTACTTTTCTAGTCTAGTTTTATTTCGGCTTTAGGGTAGCATAGGGCGGTGTTGGCACAGGGTAGTGACCCAAGCCAAGTAAAAGCCAACACACGTTTTGTTTTTGAAGCCCCTTTGTGTAGCCCCCGGTCATTACATGCTTAAAAGTCCTTTTTGATTTTAAAGTGTTGGTTGTTCCCTTTTGAACATTATGCATCTATGAATGGTTAGTTTATGTTATGAATGCTTTATTTCTGTTTCATGGTGTATGCTTTTGAGTTACTCCATTCCACTCATTCTTCTATCTCTGTCTTTAGTTCTTGTTGATTGATGTTAGTTTTGAGAAACCTGACTGGCAAAATACCACACTCATGGAAAAGGGACAGGCATAAGTAGTTCAAACGATTGCATTGTATTTCAAGTTTAAGTAGTATGCTCATGTTTGCATGTTGAAAGCGAGCTCTTTTGTTCATTTATTTGTTTCTCTTTTCTTAGTTTCTTAGTTCTTTTTGGTTCAAATCTTACAAGGGACTAGCAAGATACAGGTTGGAGGGTGTGTTTAGCACATAAATTCGCCCATTTTTACTTGTCTTTTTGTACATTTTACCTGTTCTTCAACCCTAGTTCGACTTGATTCTGGTGCATTTGATTCTTTCATTGTTTTTGAGCACTTGCAGGTTGCATGGCGCTAATTCCATCTTTTGAAGGTGTTCGATGAATCCCAAAGGTTTTCATCCGGTGATCAAGGCTAGCTTGTACATTCTCATGCTCATTGTTATGCATCTATGGAGCATTCTCCGTCAAGGCCTTCCCCAAGCAAGTCATTCGCCCGATTCCAGTGCATTGGAGGACCAAACACCTTTGGAGCGGTCCTTAAAGTCCATATGATCATCCGGGGCTGAAGCGAGGGAGCTTGTTTGGCAAAATATGCAGCTTTTGGCTTTTCAGCAAGGGAGGGACCGGTCCCCCCTAGGAGGGGTACCGGTACCCATTGTGCAGAAGAGTAGGGGACCGGTCCCTCCATGGAGGGGTATCGGTACCATTGTGCGGGAAATCCTCCGGGCCAAATGTAAATCATTCCAAATGCAAGGGCACTCTTGTCCTTTGGTCCCTATGTCTGATACCCTTTTGGGGGGGTATTTAATGTGCATTTTCAGCTGATGGAAGGACATTCTCTCTTGCTCTTAGCTTAGTTTTCTAGGGTTAGCTTAGTTCTTAAGGTTTTCTCTTAGTTTTTCTAGGGTTATTGCATTTCTTACTTAGAATAACTTAGTTTGTTGGTTAATATTGAAGTTCTTACCTTGTAATCCCTAGTTTAGGTTGTTGTTTTCCATTTTACTCTCAAGGTTGTAAGTTACACTTCTTTTGGTGCATTTATTACAAAGCATTTACTCCTTTTCAGCTTTTATGGTTGTGTATGGTGTTTTTCTTCTTCATTATGGCTAGCTAAGCATTCAAGGAGGGTTCTTTGGTGAAGTTCCTCTCCAAGGCCTTAGGTAAATGTGGTTTCTTGACTTAAATGCTTCAATGTTAATGGAATGTGGCTTCTTCTACTCTCTTTTCTTTTGAAACCATATGGAGTCATATTCATACCCAAAATATGACCGGTGAGAAGTTGTATTTTGGTGATGAGCACATATGAACTCCATGTGTATGTGAAAACATAAAAATGAGTAGTAGGTTGCATCCCATCATATATTTTCTTCTCTTGAGCTTGTTTTGTTAAATCCTTCCATTCAAAACCATAGGTCACATGGATTATTTGAATGAGTATTGTTTGAGAAACCACTAAACCTAGGTTAGGAAGGAATGAATCCATAGAACCCATCCTTTCTTTCATTTACAAGTTTTTAAATCAAATCATTGCCATTTATTTGGCACAAATATCAACCACCAAGCAAAACCCCCTTGTTTTACAATTGTTTTTGCATTCATTGGGTAGCATAACCTAAGAATCGCTAGAACCTATTCCACTCCCTGTGGAAATGACCTAGGTACTCCCTAGTTTTATTGCTTGACGACCATAGGACTCCTACGCTTGGGAATCTCATGCGCACAACACATCAATTTACGTCCAAGCACCTAGGGTAAGTGTTGATATGTTCATATTATTATTTGAATCTCTTAATGTTTGATTGATGGTATTAATGATGATATGAATGTGTTAATATGTATTCTTGATATGTGATGAGTCGTGAGTCAATTTTTTTATGCTTTTTTATGATTATTTGAACACTTGATATCAATTTGATGGATTAAATATATAAACTGTGTACGAGGGAGCGTGCGAAGGTAAGATCCTCCCCTTGTGTTTAAAATAATTGTTTAAAGCATGTTTTGTTAGTCTTTTTTTTATACGTTTTGCGTGGTAATTTAGTAGAGCATGTTAGATTGTATGCTAGGGTGTTTATTTGTCATTATTTATGGATTAACAATGTTTTTTCTAAGCTATTTGGAACATGTATTCAAATCTGTCCAGATTTGAATATATGTTTTAAAGTGGTTTAATTAACATTTTTAAGCCATATTTTTGCATGATTTTTATAGTACTTTCATAGTATATTCATGTAGAAAGCATACTAGGTCATCTTCATCATTTTTATTCTTTGTTTTCATGGTTTTTGGAGTGGTTTAAGGTTCATATTCAAATCTGTCCGGATTTGTTTATGTCCTTAAATTAGTTCTAAAAATTATTTTAAGGCCAAATCCAACTTAGAAATATGCTTAGGTTCACATAGATTAATTAGTATGCATTTAGGAGCATTATCACGCATTGTTAGGATCAATTTCATGTATATTTGTTTGGATTTATTTAAATTACAGCATGCATTGCATTAGGATTTTAGGGTTTTTAGATTAACTTTAGGGCTAGTTAGAGACCCTAGGTTTAGGAAGGTCACTTGACCTTCCCTAGGACTGTCCTTTGTTGTAAAAGTCACACTCAGATTTGAGTATTTTAATCGATTTAAGAGTCAATCTTCGAGAGATTTCCTAAAAAGATTTTTGATGCAATGTTTATGAAATAAACATGATTTTATGAAATATTTGATTATTCAATGATTTTCAAAAAGATTTGAAATGTTTTAAAGATTTTTATCTAGGAATGAGATTCCTACCCAGATGATTTGTTTTCTTGAAATATCTTTGAAAAAGATTTTCAATTAGAATTGAATTCTAATGATGAGAATTATTTAGAATATTTGGATTTTATGAAAGTCCTTTAATTTGAAATGATTTCAAATAAATGATTTTGAATGAATAAAATACTCTCGAAGCTAGAGTCTTGAATTAGGTTGAATACCTTTGATGATGTGATCGATTACAATAGGAGAGTCCTAGGGTAGTCGAACTACGTGGACTTTGATACTTGCTAGGTGATACTAGTAAGTTACGTAGGCGCTAATAGGGCTCAAGTCCGCCCTAGGATGCCCGTAGGGTATTCTAGGTTCTTAGGATTTGTTTGTATTTTTTTATTATTATTAATATAACTAATATAGATAATGCATTTATATCACTATTTTTTGGTTGATTAGATTATTTAGGATTGTTTGCAATAAGGATTTAAATAGCCCAAATAAATTAGAAGTCCTTTAATTAGGGCGAGGTGGGTGCCTACAAGTGAAAGCTTGGAACCTTCCCACGTCGTAACCTAGCCCCCGGATCCATCTCTGGTTTGTAGACTGCTTTTCCATTAATGGAGTTTGTTTTATTGAAAATAAAATATTTGTATGGTTTCCTTATTCCTTAAAAATAAGGTGGCGACTCCTTTGTTTGTTTTCTAAACCCCCCCTAATCACATCGCCTGGTGATGATGTGGACACCTTATCAAGCCCGTCAAGTGGCTGGTCCACACTCCCATATCCGGACTCCATTTTCGATGATCTTGGTGTCCACGAAAAGCTTGAGAAGTCTAGTTTTTGAATATGTAAATTTTAGCTCAAGCAAAAATTGGCATTAGTCGACTAATCACCATGCTTAGTCGACTAATCAAAGTGCAGTAGTTGTTTTCTGGAAAAATAAGCTCTTAGTTGACTAACACTTTGTCCTAGTAGACTAAGCACCCTCTTAGTCGACTAAACACCTTGCCTAGTTGACTTACCGTGCCCGGAAATTTATTTAAAGGTATTTTTAAAGCTTCTAGTCGACTAACACATGTGCCTAGTAGACTAATCAACTGACAGTTCATAACAGCTAGTTTTTAATAGCTCTATTTTGTTTCTAAACGGCCATATTCATTATTGGGGCTATTAATACTCATCATATGAGTCTTGAATGAGTTAATGATCATACACAAACTCAAGCCAACATAGTATACATCATTCTTGTGTGATTTTAGTCAAAATCATCATACTCTCTTGAAGCCAATCTAGTTCATCTATTTAAGAGATATTAGTGAGAGCTTAAATTTGTATTTCATCTACTCTTGAGGAGTTATTCTTTGTACACATTCTTGTATATCTTGTGAGATTGAAGAAGTGCTCTTAGTGAGCATTGAAGAGTTGCTCTTGGTGAGCATTGCAAGCATTCTTTGTGAAGCTTGAAGAAGTGTTCTTGGTGAGCACTAGTGGGTTCTTTGTGAGCCATTGTACAAGTTCTTTGTGAACTTAGGTGAGGATCTTCCACTTGGGATAAAAAAGATCGTGTAAAGGTTTCTCCACCTTGAAGGAGCTAGTCCTTAGTGGATTGTTGGGAATCCTTGGGCTGAGGCACAAGGTGAGGAGTAGGCGGAGTCCGAACCTCGTTAAATCGTTGTGTTTGATTTTTCTATCCCTTCTCTCATTTTAATTACTTATTTATATTTGCTTCCATTGATTAGTAATTGAACATTAAATTTTATTTGGTAATTAATTGCAAAAGTTTGCCATAAACCTTATTTACCCCCTCTAGGGTTATATATTTGGGACAATAATTGGTATCAGAGCAGGTGCTCTTCATTTTATTATCTTTTTGAGCTAAAGATTTTTGCAAACTTGATTATTTGTTATTTGATAGAATGGATTTTGAAAATGGTTCTTGTTTTGGTGAACATATTCATGATTTCGGTGAATCCACTTCACCTAGATGTGTAAATGATTTTGATGATGATTTTGATGATGATTTATCTTATGAGCAACTTCAATTTTTATGTGAGGAACTTTACAAGAAAAATTGTGCTTTGAACAAATCTCACAAAATTTTGAAGAGTGAATTGTCATCCATTTCAAAAGAGAAAATGGCTCTTCAAATGCTAAATTTAACTTTAGTTAAAGAAATTAAGGATTTGAGAAACATTCCCTCTACATCAATTTCATCAAATGATTTTGAGAATTTGAAAAATGAAAATATCACTTTGAAAAATAAAATTGAGAGTCTTGAACAAAATTTGAAACTTTGTGAAAATGAAAAGATTTCTTTGACAAATGAAATAGACTCTTTGAAGAAATAAAATTGTATTTCAAAAATAGCTCACATTTCAAAACCTAAAGAGTTTCCTCATGTTATCAAGGCTAGACCCAAATATATTCTTATTTGTCGTAATTGTGGTGGTAAGGGACACATTCGTCCCAAATGCCCAAAGCCTAAAGCCAAGACTTTTGTAGATAAGAGTCGAAGATATTGCTTAAAGAACAAACCTAGGAAAATCGTGCATGAACCTACATACACATATCATTCTCCTAGATTTATTCCCACTTGCCATCATTGTGGCAAAAAATGGTCATATTAAACCAAATTGCTATCACCTCTTGAGAGACTATAGAAGGACCCCATATGATTATGGACGTTGTGATAGTCATTGGTTTAGGAATAAGTGTATGCCTCCTAAGGTTGCTATGGAACAACCAAAGGTGAAAACTATTTGGGTTAGGAAGGATGATCCTATCTCACATAGTATTTGATATTCTTTAGTCCAAAATGACTATAAACTACCCCGTGTCCGAAAATGACATTAAACTACCTTCCATTGAATTATGCTTGTTAATGCTTATATATCTTTGCATATTATCTCTTTATGATATTTTGAGCATATATCCATTTATGATGATTATCCTTGTTTATTGACACTTTGAAAGAGTAATATTTGTGTGCATAGATCAAAGAAGAACATATCTTTTTGTGACAAAGAATTGATGAAGTCATGCACTCAATCATTGATGATGGAGGACATTCAATAGTTCAATCATGAAGTGATGAAGTTCACTAGTTAAGGAAATCCACCATCAACTCTTCAAAGATTAAGGAAATGAATATCAACTATTGGTTTCTACATTGGTTGGTGTTTAGTAAGAATTCTCTTTTAAATTCTTATTTATGATTCCTTCTATGTCATGTACTTATATTGATGATTTATATACTTGAAACTTGTAAATTATTGATTGCAAGATAAAGTGAATAATTATGCAATGATTTAGAAGCTATAACATTGCTTGTTATGGTTTATTGCTAAAATTGCTTCTTTAATAATCATTTTTGTTATACATTTGTCGTAGCATGATGATTGGAAGCAAATGTCATAAATGTATTGTTTGTTTATCAATATGAAGTATTGATGTTTATTGATGATATAAATTTGCCTATTCTCTTGCTATATATGAATGATTGATTTTTGAAGCTAAATCTTTTTTAAACTATTTTGTTGCCAAAAGAGGAGATTGGTTTTCAAAATTAAGCATTGTCTTAGCAATGACAGTTTTTTTAAACTCTTGATTGTTTTAAAAATTATCTTTGTCTATTGCTAAAGATAATATTTTTGATGATTCATTTTGATATTCATTTATCTTAGTATGGTTGAACATAACTTGAACCAATTGGCATAAGTACATTCAAGCCTTTATGATTTTTGATGCCTTTTGATGATTCACTCTTGTTTAAATCATCAAGTTAATAGTTTAACTTACTTTGATCATGGATATCACTTTGAGATTAGTTAAACTTATTTCCTTGTTCTTTTGAACTTGATTCTTTATTATCTATTTTCATAAAAATCTTTTTCAAAAATAAGCATTGATTTTGGGGGAGAAATACTTTGAGAGCTTTGAAATCTTATTGCTTCCTCAATGCTTATTATATATGTTGATTAAATTTGATGATTTAACCCTTTTTGAGCTTGGATATTTTGAGATAATAAAATTGGTAACTTGCTAATGTGATATTAGTACATTGATATTCCTATATTGGATATGTGTGCTTATCTTTGAACTATCAATGTTACTATCCTTACTTATTGCATATGTTAATAAAAAATTTGGTATCAATTGGTATCTTCAATAATTGGTATCTTTTTGTTTCTTCTAAATTGATATTTCTTTATAAGAAAAAGAAGAAAAATCATTTTCAAAACTATGCATTCTTTTTGGGGAGAAATGATTTAGTCATATTTCTTGAACTTGTAATTCTTCTTTGTTGCCTCTAATTAGTCTCTTTTTGTTAATGCCAATGGGGGAGAAATATGCATAATATTTGACATAATATTTGATATGCATAGTATTAGTAAAATATGCATGATGAAACGAATATGAATCTTACATGGATTTGTTACCTACAATATGCTCATGCTTGAATATTATTGGTACCCTCTCATTTATGCATATTGATAGGGGGAGCTACAAATCCTTAGTTGATATATTCACTCTCATACGCAATATTTTACTCAATGATTGTCATCAATAAAAAGGGGGAGATTGTTAGCCTTATGGCTTCCACCATTGTTGATTGATTTTGATGATAACAATAATAGTATTGTGATTCTATTTGATTTGCATATTGTGTATATTTGCTAGCATAAATTGTGGCAAAATTCATGATGATCTTTGTATCTTTGTCTCATGGACTTATTTTTGCATCATGGATTTGTTTTACCTAAAATATGCATATGCTTTAAATGATGATCTTTAGTATCTTTATATGCATATTGTTAGGGGGAGCCGCAAATCATTAATAGATTCATTTGTTTATTCAATTGTGCATATGAATATTTTGTTATAAACTCTTGTTAAATGACAAACTTTGTTGAGTTATTATTTGGATAACCTTATTGAATATTTGGTTATCATTATTTGATTAAACCCCTTGACATTATCAAATGGATATATTATTAAATGTCATACTTATGCTATGGTTATTTGAATTTAATAATGTGGTTCTTATAGTTGCCATCTAGCATATATCATGTGAAAACAGGATTCATAGAGTCAAGTCATCATGACGCTCATGCACTACAATGAACCTTATGTGAATATAAATATGTTGTATATTCACTAAGGACCATGAAAAGAGCCATTGCATTGATGCAATCTATTGATGAAGTCAAGCAAGCCTAGCACAAGCCAAGCACAAGACTTGAAGATTCATTTATAAAGATCTTGCTTTTTATGCTTGTGTGTGAGTGCTTAGGAATCTTTATTATGAATCTCTCTCTATGATGAATTAATTGGCTCAATTGACTATATATGACTTAAAAACCATAGGTTTTAACTTGGAAAATCACATTTTGGTCACAAAATTGATTCAAACTCATAATGGGCTTTATGGACTTAAAAGACAAAATGTTTTATAAAATGCTGATTTTTTGCTGACGAAAACTTTCAACTTGAAATGGGCATATCTCCCTTATCCGGACTCCGTTTTTGATGATATTGGTGTCCACGGAAAGCTTGAGAAGTCTAGTTTTTGAATATATAAATTTCAGCTCAAGAAAAAATTGGCATTAGTCGATTAATCACCATGCTTAGTCGACTAATCGAAGTGCAGTAATTGTTTTATGGAAAAATAAGCTCTTAGTCGACTAAACACCTTGCCTAGTCGACTTACCGTGCCCGAAAACTTTTTTAAAAGTATTTTTAAAGCTTCTAGTCGACTAACACATGTGCCTAGTCGACTAATCGACCTGACAGTTCATAACAGCTAGTTTTTAACGGCTCTATTTTGTTTCTAAACGGCCATATTCATTATTGGGGCTATTAGTACTCATCATATGAGTCTTGAATGAGTTAATGATCATACACAAACTCAAGCCAACATAGTATACATCATTCTTGTGTGATTTTAGTCAAAATCATCATACTCCTTAAAGCCAATCTAGTTCATCTATTTGAGAGATATTGGTGAGAGCTTAAATTTGTATTTCATATACTCTTGAGGGGTTATTCTTTGTATACATTCTTGTATATCTTGTGAGATTGAACAAGTGCTCTTGGTGAGCATTGAAGAGTTGCTCTTGGTGAGCATTGCCCAAGCATTTTTTGTAAAGCTTGAAGAAGTGTTCTTGGTGAGCACTGGTGGGTTCTTTATGAGCCATTGTACAAGTTCTTTGTGAACTTAGGTGATGATCATCCACCTGGGATAAAGAAGATCGTGTAAAGGTTTCTTCACCTTGAAGGAGCTAATCCTTAGTGGATTGCTGGGAATCCTTGGGCTGAGGCACAAGACGAGTAGGCAGAGTCCGAACCTTGTTAAATCATTGTGTTTGATTTTTCTATCCCTACTCTATTTTCAATTACTTATTTATATTTGCTTCCATTGATTAGTAATTGAACATTAAATTTTATTTGGTAATTAATTGCAAAATTTTGCCATAAACCCTATTCACCCCCCTCTAGGGTTATATATTTGGGACAACATTCACCATCCTGGGGGTTTGCTTGCTCTGATGTTGCTCTACTGGATAATGTTGTTCTAATTTTCATTATATATCTCTTGTATTTCATTATCTTGTTGCTCGAGCATCTGATCGAGGGTATTATCATGCAATATGCAGCCTTTTGTTGCAAGCCTAAAAGCTCTTGCGGGACCTGCACCACCCCATACTTTCTTACTGGCATTTTACATACAGGCCTCATATATGTGTGCCTTTTATAGGGCCATTCGTTGTTGTGCCATTTAATTAGGGATCCTAGAGGTGTGCTGGTCTTAAGATTTCCCCCCATTCGAGGTTTCTTCATAGGATGAGCAAGCCTCTCATATGCCACATGATTTGACTTTCTTTCTTTTTTCTTATGATAAGGATGCTGCTGGAACGTCCCTTGAGGTTGTATATTGGTTGTCCTAGTTTTTCCCTTTTATGGTCCTGCATGGTATTTTTTCCTTCATTATTCTATTGGAAATTTCGAATTCCTCTTTGTACTTCCCTTGGAAATCTATTGCCAAAGCCTTCCCACAATTGATGCATTATATTCATTAATTCTTCTACCCCTGTAAATAGGGAAGTATATGTAGACATCCATTTTTGACCATGAGTACGGTCATTAATGGTTGCCTATGATTTGAGGTAAAATAGGGTGTCAAAACCCTAAGTTTTACCCTTGTGAGTAGTTAGGTAGAGGTCATTATCGCATGTAGGTTTTTAGGTCAGATTGAGTCAGTTCTTTTTGCATTTAGTTTTTAGAGAGTCTAGGAACATCACTGTAAAATTTCATGGCATTTTGAGCCAGGTTTGATGGAAAATAAGGCCTTTTTGTGACTTGAAAGGCAGTACTGTCCTTTGAATCACAAAAGCTCTGAATGACTGGTAATCTTGTCCCGGGTGGTCTCAAGACTTTGGCATAGATATTTAGGGTGTGTTTGGTAGCTAAGCTAATCAATGGCAAGGTCTATTGAGCCTTTTGGCTCATGTTTGGCTCTTGAGGCTCAAAAGGCCCTTTCAAGCTCAAATTAGGGTTTCAATCGGGAATGACCGGGATTCGATCATTTTTATCAGTTCAAAGCCTTAAAAAGCTTTAAAACACTTTCCAAAATGTTTCCAAAACATGTTTCGAGAAGTAGAAATGGATTTTACAACCAATCGATTAGTGGATTTCAAAACCCTAAAAGGACCCGATAGGCCCAAAACAACTAATTGGCTTGGTTTCTCTCAACCCCTTGACCATGGTTAAGGTTTTTCATCCTCAAACTTTTCTAGAAACATGGAGAATCAAATCACGATCGTTTTGGCGCTTGAATCGTCGAATTTGGACTTGAAACGGACCCGAAAAGTCGAAAACAGCCGAGACGGGTCGAGAGAGGCCCAAAACGGGTCAAAATTGGGCTGAAGCACGGATGACCATCCATCCCCGGACGGTTGGCCGTCCCTAGGGGACGGTTGGCCATCCCAAGGTGGATGGTCACCTGAGATTTTGGCCTACAGCTGCTATTTTTCATTCTTTTGATTTCCTGGGACTTTGCCAAGTGTCTAGCTCGGCCTTGGGGACTTTGGGATGAATTGGAAGACCTTGGAAGGCTGGTTTAGAGCCCTTGGATCATTCCTAAGAGATTCAAACTCAGTCATTGATCAAATTCAAGTCCCTCTATAAATAGAGAGCCCTGAAATCAGTTTTAACACATCTCATAAGGCATTTAAAGAGCCAAATTGGTAGAGGAAAGCCTTAAAGCATTACACAAACCCCCTAATAAGCAAATTTAGTTGCATCTTTGAAGTCCTTGGAGTCCTTGGAGTTTGAAGAAAAGGTTAGAAGCAAAGGTGAAGAAGGTAAAAGAAAGGTTAGTATAATCATTGAGTTGGTTTTTAAGTTTTCTTACATATTTTTTCTTCTTCTTCTTCTTCATTCTTCTTCTATGTCCATTACCATGCTAGGGATGGGTACCTAAGTTGGGTATTTAAAAGTTAGGATTGAATGCTTTAATGTTCATATAGTGTTTGATTTGTTTAGAGTCATTTTTCTTTGTTGTTTTGCATGTTTAAGAAGTTTAGGCTAAGTCTAGAGTTGAGTTTGAGTCTTTGATATATTGTGAGTATGATAATCATTGTTTGATTGTTAAGAGTGTGTTTAGGAGTTTATTTTATGTTTAGAATGCATGCCAGGGATTAGTTTCATAGATATGATTTTCTATTTTTTGAGTAGGGATGCATGTTCATAAGAAAGTTTGAGTCTTTTGTGTCAATAGTTATTGTTAGGATGTTGGAAGTAGTTTTGGGCATTGTATATCAAGTTTGGTATTGTTCTTGTTTTATTTCAATTGATTTTACCATATGGAGTGCATTGGAATGATTGATGTATGAATTGTGTTGGAGGGAGCAAGCAAAGGTAAGTTCCTTCCCTTGTGGTAAATTTCATGTTTTGAGCATGAATATGTGACTTTTCTTGATTGATTTGCATGAGTATTTTAGTCTATTATGTTAGTATGCATGCTAGGATTTTTATTTGATATTTTGTGTGGATTAAGAATGGTTTTCAAGCCATTTTAAGTGAGTATTCAAATCTGTCTAGATTCGAATATATGCTTTAAATGGACTTGTTCATCATTTTTAAGTCACATTTTGCATTGTTTTATATATAGTAATAATAGCATATCATATTAGGTTGCATGCTAGATCATTTACACCTTTTCTTTTATTATTTTCATGGGTTTTAAATTACTTCTAAAGCCATATTCAAATCTGTCCATGGATTGGAAGTGACTTTAAAGTAAGTTAAAAACCATTTTTAGGCCCAAATCCAACCTAGAAATATGCCTAGGTTCATATAGTTTGATTAGATTGCATTTAGGGTCATTTTCCATGCATTGTTTGCATTGTTTGTTGCATCTTTTATTTATTTTATTTAAATTACAGCAAGCATGCATTTAGTATTTTAGGTGTTTAGATTAACCTAGGATTATAGCTAGAAACCCTAGGATTAGGGGGGTCACTTGACCCCACCTAGGATTCCCCTTTGTTGTAAGAATTACATTAGATTTAGGATTCTAGTGAGTTTAGGATCCTATCTTTGAGAGAATTTCCAAAATTAATGTTTTATCAAAATTAATCCACAATTAATTGAATCCTAATGAAATTGGAACTCTGAATTTGATTTGGAATGAAATTCCACCCTTTGAAAGGATTTGATTCGGGATAGAATTCCCACTTTTGAAAGAATTATAATTTGATAAGAATTGTGTTTTAAAAGGAGATCCAAATTCATTAGAAGTCTATTAACTAAAGATGATTTTTTTAAAAAAGAATTTCAAACTAATAAAAACTCTTGAAGATAGAATCATGGATGAGATAGAATGCTAATGATAGTGTAGTTCATTACAATAGGAGAATCCTAGGTAATCGAACTACGTGGACTTTGATCTTTATCAAGAAATTGGTAAGGTACGTAGGCAGTTAATAGGGCGCAAGTCCAATCTTAGGTTGACTACGAGTCTCCTAAGGTCCTTAGGATTCATAATTTGTCTCCTTCCGTATTCCGATAAGTGTCAGTCATTTATTGGCTAGTGTTAAAATATGGATTAACACTAAGACATTAATTGTCATTGTTGTAGCTAGATATATATATATATATATATATATATATATATATATATATATATATATAGCTAGGTTGGAAAGTCATTAGTCTGTATTATATATATATAGTACGTTATTCTACTTCTTCAAACCATGCAGGATTAATTGATTAGTTGATGTGGAAGTTTAACCTAGCTTAAAACCCTTCATATATATCAAAATCAAATTGAGGTTATAAGTACTACGTTTTATATATATTAAGAAATTAAATTTGAAACTTTATACAAAAATGAAACCCTTCAACTTGAAATATAGAAAGAGTCAAGTTCCTTACCATTCTTTATCGGTTTACACCCTATTTTGAAAACACATATGTGGATCGAATAGTTTGAGAAACAAACTGTTGGATAAGATAGTTTCTCGTGTATGTCATTTATGCCAAATATTAGTGGTCTAACAGTTGGTTTCTGAAAAATGGTACCGTGAAAAAATTATTATAATTAGAAACATCGCAGTTTTTTTTAGTGAGATTTCTTAAAATTGATCACTGTAATTTTTGGTATAAATGACAAAACACAAGGAATAGGATGTAAGGGAAACTTGACCCTTTTTAAAATCTGACAGTTCGATTATTGTGATTTTTAGTATGCAGAACATACATAAGAAGAATATCTAATGCAATAGTTGGTTTCTCAAAATATGAGACTCACATTAATATTTCCGTGACTTATAAATATATATCGAACTATATATATTTGATTCAGTCGCAAATATTTGATAAAAGATAGTACCTGATCGATTATCTTTAAATTAAATTGAAAAATATATTAATCCACGTTAATTAAGCACTATATATAATTTCCAGATAATTGTAACAAAACCAATTCGTTCCCCAAGAATATTCACAACCTAATTACCAACCATAAAAATTGACTCAACCTTCATCAAACATTTCAGAAATACTTTTTTTTTTATCAAATCAAGAATTAATTAACAAATAGTTGAAGTAAAAATAAGAGATCCACGTGATATTGGCATATCATCTTAATTTTAGAAAAGATCACCACCGTTTAATCGTAGTTGAAGCTTAACCTGCAAAATCGAACATAGACAAATCAAGAAGCCAATCAAGGCCAAATTAACTCAAGATTTTATAAAAGATCGATCAATGCATGTTAAAATTTTAAAAAGTATGATGATCGAGTATACAAATCTTGAGGATTTTAGTTAAGATGGAGTACATTCTTTAATAAAGATCATACATACTGACGGAGAAGAATCAATGAAAATAGTCGAATCAAGGCATGCGAAATGAGGGTGCTGCTCATACATACAGATGATTGATTGCAAGTAATATATATATATATATAGTTATTACTTACGGTTTCACCTGTGTATAAGCAACACCCTCACTTTGAAAGTCTTGCTCCAACCATAGCATTCGAATAAGGTGGTTAAGGCATGATCGAATAAAGAGAAGAGAAGAGGGATATGGAGTCTTAGTATGTACGTTATATATGGACCAATATTTATAGAACCATGCATGTATGGACCGATGCTTCTTGCATCAAATGCCCTCTTGTAGAGCCACTTGCGAAGAAATTTTTGAAAAATTGATCGTTGGATTATATACTCTTATCATGTATGTCATGTTTACCAAAAATCACAGTGATCCAACGGTTGGTTTTTGAAAAATGTAACTTTGAAAAACTATGACTTTTTTTGTTCTTTAAAATGTTATCATTTTTTAGCAGTAATTTTCTCAGAAACCAACCGTTGGATCACTGTGTTTTTTGGCAGGCATGACATACATTATAGGCGTATCTAATCCAACGGTCAGTTTTCCAAAATTTACAGTATAAGTGACTACAATATTGCATCAGGTGCACCTAACCATAGCACCTCTTGGGTATATATATAGCGCTAACTTCTAATATCAGGCGCACCTGATACTTTTTGCATCAGGTGCCCTCTTGTCGAGCCACTTGCGATGAAAATTTTGAAAAACTGACTGTTGGATTAGATACTCCTATCCTGTATGTTATTTCTGCCAAAAATCACAGTGATCCAACGGTTGGTTTTTGAAAAATGTAACTTTCAAAAACTATGACTTTTTGGAAAACTAATGCATCTTGCATCAGGTGCTCTCTTGTACGTAGAGCCACTTGCACTGTAAATTTTGGAAAACTGATCATTGGATTAGATACCCCAGTAATGTCTGTCATGCTGCCAAAAATCACAGTGATCCAACGGTTGGTTTATGAGAAAACTGACTGCTAAAAAATGATAACATTTTAAATAATAAAAAAGTCATAGTTTTTCAAAGTTACATTTTTCAAAAACCAACCGTTGGATCACTGTGATTTTTGGCAGACATAACATACATGATAGGAGTATCAAATCCAACGGTCAGTTTTTCAAAATTTTCATCGCAAATGACTCTACAAGAAAACACTTGATGCAAGAAGCTGTTAGAAGTATGCCCTAAAACCAATCCTAAAGGGTATATTAAGTTTCATATTATCAATATATGGAAGGTATAACTTATCTAATATGTTCTAACATATATGATAAGGTCCATGAATAAATGATAAGAGAGATATGCATCTCAAGGTGTTGAGATAGAGAGACTGATATTTCTCATATACATCTATTCTAAAAGAGTTCCTACTCAAAGGTTTATTAAAGTGGATATTTAATTAACCGTATGAAGAGTAGCACAGATTTGAACCAACTCATATGGACGATAGGTAGTCTTTCCTATCAGTGTAGTGACACTTAGGTTAATCTGTGGGTGCATATTAGAGAATATGTACACTGAACATGATCTGCAAAGAGTATTCCTATGGTAGTTCTGTCAAAGGAATATTCTAGTGTTATGTCCATTAATTTGGTAGTCCTTAGACCTGAGACACCATAGCTGTCTTGTGCATAGGTTGCTAGAGTTTGATAGTATCTCGTACAGCCTTATCCATTAGGTTGTAATCGGTGCTTATTGGCTCTAATGAGTTATGCATGAAGATGGATGAGTGTGCAATAAGGGATCATCACTCTCAGTTATATGAGAGAGAATGTCAGGATAAGTTCACAAAGATAATTCTCAAAGGGAACCTCTGGCCAGAGTGATAGGTAAACAGTGAAAAGAGTTTCACTGCGATTACCTTATTGAGATTATATTTTGTGGGACAGATATCAAGTTGTTAAGAAAGGGTTTGACTAAAACCATACCTATTATCTTAACTGTGACATTAGGGGATGAAGGATTAAATAACATGAAGGGTTCACATAGTTCTGCTATTCACCTAAACCTAGGGTATGTCATGATATGTTGCTAGATGTCACTCATGACCAGTGAAAGCCTATTGATAAAGTGTTATCAATGAGGGCAAAATTGGAATCGTTCCAATTGAACCTTAAAATAGAAAGTTTCTATTTTGGGAGACATAGAGATGTCCCTGTCACTACTAGGTTAGGGTGAACCCAAAGGGTAACACACAATAGAGAGTAAGTGAGTTCCTTAAACTTGTGAGAGGGGAATCCTGTCTTTGGGTTAAGTTTGATTTTAATTATTAAAGGTTAATTAATTAAAAGTCAAAATTAACCAAGAATAGGATTACTCTATTCAAGGATGTTTGGTCATGCTAGCACTAGTAACCAAACACCCCTAAAGAGGAGAAAGTCTATATATATCAGTGTTTAACACACTCTAGGGTTAAGAGAACCCTAGTGGCCGAAAATTCTCTCTCCTCTCCCTCTCCATTCTAGCTTGCTACAAAGTGTTGTGGAAGACTAGAAAGCTTAGGGAGTTTTGCTCTCGTGTGGATACGCTTTGGAGGTTTCATCCGTTTGAAACTCGAAGGATCTCTACATCGAAGAAAGCACAATCAAGTAAGGTTATTTTTGTTTGAATATTCATTCTTGATTATGTATGGTTTTTAATATACATGTACCCGATGCTTGAATCGTTTCTTGGAGGTTTTGTGAACATGGATTGTTTTTGTAAAATGAAAAAGTTTTGTTTTACCTCTTCCGCTGCGAATCCATGTCTGTGGTTTTCACAGAACCTTTCAGTGGTATCAGAGCCTAATCAAGCATGGTCATGTATGTGATGGTGGCAATCAATGGATATAATAAATTAAAATCAAGTTTGTGTGGTTTAAAAACCCACATATAGGATTCGGCCATAGAGGTTTAGCCTCCTTGTTTTTGTTTTGTTTCTCTTTATAAATGGCAACTAGGGTTTTTGTGAAACCCTAGATGAGCACGGCACTAAGGGGCTGCACTAGAAGGTCACGGCACATGAGGGGCTGCACATTGAGGTTCGGCCATATGGGGTTTTACCCCTTTGTTGATTTGAGTTTAGGTTTTAATGAAAAACCCTAAAAGTTTTTGGGATTCTCTCATTGATTCTCTTTCTCAAATTCGAACCACATAGGGCTTTTTGCTTTTATGTTTTGTATGTTAGGGTTTGATCTTCATAGTATGTTGATGCTTGGATGATGATCAAAACCTTAAGGTATGTGTCCTCTCTCTCTCTTCTATCTCCCTCTCCAATTCGGCAATTAGGGTTCTTGAACCCTAACTTGGTTCTTTAATATTTTTATTCTTGATTAGGGTTATGGTAACCCTATAATCAATAAATATATTTGAATCTTGAAATTTTATAAACCCTAAACATGATTGGATCATGTTCTTGTTTTGAAAATTATAAACTTTGGTTTGTTTTTGTGAAAATCAAGTTTTGGAGGGTTTAAGGGTTCACGGCCATGGGGTTTAACCCCTAATGGATTTCAGCCATGAGGATTTCTAATCCTCTAGTGTTGTGGCTTGATGGGTTTTAGAAACCCTAAAGTTATTTTCATGATCTTGGTTTAATGATTAAAAGTGTTTAGTTTTAATTCTTGATGCATGAAATAGCTTAATTTAAATTTGTTTAAATTGTTATATTGATGAGTTCTTGTTAAAAGGTTTAACAATGGCTATTTAGGGTTCTTCAAGAACCCTAATTAAGTTGATGAAGGTGGCTGCAATTTTGATTTAGGTAACCCTAAATTAATATAGGAAAGTTTTGTTTTGAAATTAATCTCTTTAATTGTCAAACAAGAACAACCCAAAAATTTCCTATTTTGAGTTTTTCAATTTAAGAAAGTCTCTTGTTTTGTATTTGATTCTTTCATATTTTGAATACTTAATATCTAGGAATGTTTAAGGCAACATATTTTGTGTTTTGGAAACCCTAAATAGGATTAGGTTAGGTTAAAACCCTAACCCTAACCCTATCCCTAATTCACTCTCTCCCTCTCTCACATTCACGGCCACATGGGTTTGGAACCCTAATGGCCTTGTTTCAAATTTTGTTTTATTATCCTAATGTTCTTCATATGTTTAATAAATGGTTATGATGTTTTCAAAATATTTTTTGTTACTTTTGAAAATTATAAATGAAGAATATAGTAGACATGATAAAACATGTTTTATAAAAACACTTTTTGTGTTCTTGAGAGATTGAATGATTCATGTGATGAATCAATGGTTTTAATTTGTTAAAATCATTTAGGGATGTTGCCTAATAATGTATAAATATGTTAAAATCGTTTTGGCATGTTTTTGCATTAAAGGAATAATTTTTAAAATGGTTTTGAAATTATTTCTGGGTTGCTGTTTTTCAGGACAGCAACCACATAGCTTTTGTAAAATCTAGGAAAAATGGTTTCTGGGATTTTTGAAGCTTGCCACCTATCGACTTCATTAATATAAGGTCTTAACAAAGTCTAGGAAGAGTTCCCATGATTTTTAATGACCTATGATAGCCACACTAGAATTTTTGTGATTAAGAGTCAAATCTGCAAAATCTGACTCTCTATCGCAAAAGGCCTCTAATTGATACCAAACGTTGGAATCAAGTTACGAGACCCCTTCCATTGGAAAGAAGACTGAAAAACCTAGTGAAATGAAGTGTTTCCATGACTTAGTTCACTCTAGGTTAAGCCCAATAAAGTCATTTGTGAGGAATTTCCAGAATCTGCCATGGTTTGGAGTTCGAGTCACAAATCGCTTTAAAGTGATACCAAACGTTGGAATTACTTAATGAGACCTATGTCATTTGAAAGAGGACTGAAAATCCTTGTGAAATAGAGTATTCTCACATTTTAAAAGGTTGTTTTAATATAGGAAAGATTGGTCCCAAAACAGTAGCTGAATTCTGAAATTTCTGTTGAAAAATAGAAATTGTTTCTTTCTTTGAATTTTTATTTTGAGTTATTATTTATTCCACCTTTGTAGGTTAATAGTGATTAATCTACTGAGCTTATTAAAGTGTTAATAGCATGGTAGGAATTGTGAGAATAATTTCTCAAATTAAATTCTTTATATTTGAAACCCTATTAGTGTCTTTTAGGAGTTTTGATTATATTAAAGAAAGGAACTTGTTTTGATCATATGGGATATGATGATATTCTTTTAATGTGATTAAAAGGATTTAATTATTATTATAGGATAATGATAATAATGAGATTATTATTGTTATAGGATAATAATAAAGACATGACTTTAATTAATTATATGCCATTTGCCATCATTGCCTTTGCTTTTGTAGCTTTTGTTTATTATGCATTGTGAATGTATGACTGTTAAAGGATGATTATGGACTAAAGACCAATTAAAATGAGTTGTGATTGGCCGCATGTGATGTGATAGGTTTATTTGAATGGGTTGTATTTAAATTTGTTTAAATCAGGTGATGTAATTATTTGGGGCTTGCATGCCTCTTTCCCTCTCTCTACATCTGTAATCCCTTTCTCCTTAATCCCTTTCTTTTTATTATATTGTAATTCAAAGAAGCCTGTGGAGGACTCAAGGAACCTGGTGGAGTCATGTACGAGAGGAAAGCAAGGACTTTGGAAGGACTTGGCTTGCACATCAAAGATCTTATAGGAAGATTTTTGTTTATATGTTATAGTTACATAGTTTTTATTACGATCACTCAACCCTCCTTATAAACAAAGGGTTCATCTTTTATGGCTCAAAGTTTGAACCCACCCTTAAAAGTCCATAATCTATCCTAGGCCCATTTATATATGTGATGTATGCTAGTTAAGGGCCTTGACCTAATTTATTATATGTTCAAAATGAATCTACCCTAGTCTCTCAGAGGACAGTGGGAGGATAATTGAGAACTAATAATAAAAGTGGGTCTAAACTTGTTTATTTATATATGGTGATATATAATTTTGATGCATGTGTGTGGACCAGCCTCGTGGACGGGGCTTTATGGGTGTGAGTCCACATCATCACCGGGCGATGTGATTAGGGGGGTTTAGAAAACAAACAAAGGAGTCGCCACCTTATTTTTAAGGAATAAGGAAACCATAAAAATATTTTATTTTCAATAAAACAAAACAAAACAAACTCCATTTTCAATGAAAAGACGGTCTACGAACCAGAGATGGATCCGGGGGCTAGGTTACGACGTGGGAAGGTTCCAAGCTTTCACTTGTAGGCACCCACCTCGCCCTAATTAAAGGACTTCTAATTTATTTGGGCTATTTAAATTCTTAATGCAAATAATCCTAAATAATATAATCAACCAAAAAATAGTGATATAAATGCATTATCTATATTAGTTATATTAATAATAAAAAAAAATATATACAAACAAACCCCTAAAACCTAAGACACCCTACGGGCATCCTAGGGCGGACTTGAGCCCTATTAGCGCCTACGTAACTTACTATTATCACCCAGCAAGTATCAAAGTCCACGTAGTTCGACTACCCTAGGACTCTCCTATTGTAATCGATCACATCATCAAAGGTATTTCAACCTAATTCAAGACTCTAACTTCGAGAGTTTTATTCATTTAAAATCATTTATTTGAAATCATTTCAAATTAAAAGACTTTCTTAAAATCCAAATACTCTAAAATAATTCTTATCTTTAGAATTAAATTCCAATTGAAAATCTTTTTCAAAGATATTTCAAGAAAACAAATCATATTGAGAGGTATTTCATTCCAAAGTAAAAATCTTTTAAAACATTTCAAATCTTTTTTGAAAATCATTTAATAATCAAATATCTCATAAAATCATGTTTATTATATCAAAATCATTTTTAGAAAATCTCTCGAAGATAGACAATCAAATCGATTAAAATACTCAAATCTGAGTATGACTTTTACAACAAAGGAAATTCCTAGGGAAGGTCAAGTGACCTTCCTAGCCTAGGGTCTCTAACTAGCCCTAAAGTATTTCTAAAAACCCTAACATACTAATGCAAATGCATGCTGTAATTTAACTAAATTAATCAAACATTCACAAAATCAATTCTAATCATGCATGAAAATGTTCCTAAATGCATACTAATCAAACTATGTGATCCTAAGCATATTCCTAAGTTGGATTTGGCCCTAAAATAATTTTTAGAATAATTTAAAGGCATAAACAAATCCGGACAGATTTGGATACGAACTTTAAACCACTCTAAAAATCATGAAAACAAATAATAAAAATGTGAAAATGTCCTAGCATGCTTTCTACATGAATATACTATGAAACTACTAATAAAATCATGCAAAATATGGCTTAAAAATGTTAATTAAGCCACTTTAAAGTATGTATTCAAATCTGGACAGATTTGAATACATATTTTAAGTAGCTTAAAAAATCATCTTTAATCCATAATAAAATCAAATAAACACCCTAGCATACAATCTAACATGCTCGACTAATTTACCATGCAAAAACATATCAAAAACTATACAAAACCATGCTTAAACAATTAATCCAAACACAAGGGGAGGATCTTACCTTCGCACGCTCCCTCGTACACAATTTTTATATTCAATCCATCAAATCCATATCAAGTATTCAAATAATCATAAAAAGCACAAACAAAAAGACTCAAGACTCTTTACATGTCAAAATACACATTAACGTATTCATATTACCATTAAAATCACCAATCAATTATCATGGGATTCGAATAATAACATGAATATATTAACCTATATTCTAAACATGCTCGCATACATGAAATAATAATAACGGACTCATCCTAAACATAAATCATAACAAAAACTAACCCTAACAAGCATACACACATAAAATCACAAGAAACTAACCCCAACATGCATATACACATAAAATCACAAGAAACTAACCCTAACATGCATACATACATAAACTCACAATAGAACTCACTAATCCAAAACATGCATATTAACATAAAATAACAACAAGTCTAATCCTACTCATGCATACATACATAAAATCATGATACAACTATTTCTAATCATGCATACGTACATAAAATAACAAGAAAACTAACCCTACATGCATACTCACATAGAATAATGATAGAAAATAATAAACCCTAGGCATACATACTAACATAATATAACAACAAAGTTAAACCTAATCATGCATACTCATACGAAATCAAAAAAAACAAAGCTAATCCTAACATGCATACTTACATAAAATACTAACTAAGTTAACCCTAATCACATTTAATCACATAAAATAATAATATACCTAACCCTAACATGCATATGACATGAAATAACGAATAAAACTAAATCCTATCATATTAAACATACTCATAGTAGAAAGAAAAAAAGAAGAGAAAATTCATATCATATGAAAATCAAGAGGACTTACAACATAACCTCATCAACTTACACAAGAAATCATGAAAAAATGAGGGTCAAGGTTAAGAGTTTACCCTTTCGATCTCCTTCTTAACTAGCCTCCTCCAAGCCCTTAGCCTTTTCTTCTTACTCCTTCAATGGTGTAAGAATGAAGAGCCTCCAAAAAGCTGTAGCCTCCTCTCTCAAAAACCCTAAAATTCTTCCTCTTTCTTGAACCTCTATAGTGCAGTATATATAGAGCTAGGGTTCAAAACCCTTGAATGGTTAGGATTAATTCCTTTAAAAAACAATCCTAAGGCTTAGAATGAATCTCTCTAGGGTTTTAAAGCTGAAACCCTTCGAATCCCTCCCAAAAAATCAAATCAAATCGGCCAAAATAAGTCAAGGTTTCAAAAATGGCAAAATTGGCTCGAGTCAGCTGATGGCCGTCCTAGGCATGGACGGTTGGCCGTCCTAGCTGGATGGTTGGCCGTCCTAGCTAGGACGGTCACCATGCTGACCTTCCCAATTTCGTTCCCAAATTTTAGGGTTTGCATAATTTGGCCATATTTTGGTCAAATCTGATCCAAATTCGATGGTTCAGGGCTCAAAACGACCGTGTTTTGATTCTCCACATTTTTAGAATGTTTTTGGGTTAAAATCAATTGACCATGGTCAAGGGTTTTAGCAAAAAGCTAGCCAATCGACCCGGTTGTGCCAAAATTGGTCAAATGACCATTCTCTGTTTTGTAAAATTGATCAATTAGGCTTGCACCACTTCTAAAAACATGGTTTCAACATGAAATTGGCACTTAACAACATGTTTTGAAAATCTTTTGTTTTGGTGAAAACGACCAATTCACGGTCAATTTGATCGAAACCCTAATTCGGCTCATCCTTACCCGCGGGATCGATTTTGGGAGAATCCATCCCAACCATTCAAAGGCTTAATTGACACACCAAATTCACTCCCCACATCCACATAAACCTCATGAAACAATCCGTTTCGAATTCGGGGGTCATTCGGAAATTATACGAGAAAAAGGACGAAAATGCCCTTCAAGTCGCAAAAGCCCTAATTACCTATCGAGCTCTCATCAGAATGCCATGAAAATTTACAGGGATGTTCTAAAACACCTCAAAAGTCAAATGCAATACAAATGGGTTGATTCCAATCCAAATGTACACATGAAATAATGAATTGTCCTTTTCCTCAGCAAAGGGCAATTTGGTCAATTTGGTCTTTACAAGGCCAATTCCTCACCCAATGATCAGCTATTCTAGTTGATCATTTGCATGGATATATGGTAGAAATAAATGGTAAAAATGGGGTGTCCACA
>JAESVK010069728.1:0-16781 GCA_017140935.1 Hamamelis virginiana
TTTTCCTTCGTATAGTTTTCCTCAAAATGACAATGTATTGTCAGATAAGGATGTTGCCTATCTATGTCCGCTCTTAGCATTTAACCTTGACTTGCACATATCGTGCTTTAAATCTCTTGTCCGCCAAGGGAAAGAGACTTTAGCATCATTTTTTGAAATTAAAGTGGATGATGCAACTTGTGGGAAAGGGAACGGGGCCTCTGTCATCAATTTAGAATTGGAACCTTGGGCTCGTCTGCCAAGATATGCCTCACACTTAAGGGTTTCTTTTGTGAAAATACCAGAATGTGGCACCCTAGAATCTCTTAAAGCAAGTTCATCTGTTGAAGCTGGAGATCGTCAAGAAATGATTGATTTGGCTTTACACAACTACTTTGAAGTAGATAGATATCTTGCGAGAGGTGATCTTTTCAGTGTTTGCATAAATTGGAATTGCAATTCAGTTATGTGCATCCCTTGCAGCCAAAGGATGCGAAATACAAGTGAGAACATAATCTACTTTAAGGTAAATCTCAATGTTTCTTCCCCAAGTGGCACCATATACTTAAAGAATATCATAACATGACAGGTTCTCATTAGTAGGCAGTTCACATCATCAGGTTGTGGCTATGGAACCATTGGATGAAGAAGTTCTTCGAGTCAATCGCACTCAAACTGCTCTCGTGCTTGGAGGAAGTGTTCCTTCTGCTGTTCCCCCAGATTTGTTGATTGCAGGTCCAAAAGGTTTTGCACCTTTGCAAGGCAACATAGTAAAGAATTTGGCCTCCATACTTACGCCACCTCTATGTCCATCAGCACTCTCTTCAAAATTCAGAGTTGCCGTTCTACTATATGGTTTGGCAGGTGTGTTGTATGCTTTGTAATTTGTCTTTTTGCATTAGATAAGTACATTAATGCCTTTTTTGGATGAGCTTGCTGACAAGATCATTAATAAATAACACAATGTGAGTAGGGACTGTTGTTAGTTATAATTCACACTTGTTAGATGACTCAGACATATGGAGTTGGTCTAATGGTTTGGTATAAGTTATAACAATGCGATTGCTCAGGGGACTATTACATTATGACGACATCAATTAAGACTTAACAGTGGTTCGTTATCCTAAATATAACATATGTTCAGGGCTGAATGGTTAAAGTCATGGTGACCATTTCAATTAAACAATATAACTTATTCGCCTTTTTAGTACTATTTCCTTCTTTATTCAACTATAAGAAAATTGCAATTCAAGAACAGGTCATATAGGGTACTACTTAATGTATTTATGCGGGTATGGGTATGTTTATTGAGTTAACGAGTGCTGATCCAGTAATTGTTGCAGGGTGTGGGAAAAGAACTGTTGTTAGATATGTTGCTCGACGGTTGGGCCTGCATGTAGTGGAATATAGCTGTCATAATCTAATGGCATCCTCTGAGAGAAGGGCATCTTCTGCACTAGCTCAAGCTTTCAATACAGCTCGCAGGTGATGCAATTTAGCCTGTTAAGTATAATCCGTGCAAGTTGTTATAATACTTATGTGATGCTCCATTCTGTCATTTTCTTTCCGGTGGTGCTATAACTGCGAGATGTTCTAGTTCTCCTTGATTTTTTACATCTTTATAATTCCTTGTACTCATATATATAGTAAATACATGTACATATATTGGTCAACGTGGAAACCTATCATAATGTCAAGACTCAAGAGATGACTATTTATTCATTTCACCTGTGTGACTGTCGCACATGTGAGAAAGTTTATATGGTGCATTTTATCCCAAACACAGACAATCAGGCTTTATTATTATTTTCTTTGTTCTTTTTATTCACTCCTCCCCCCGCCCTTGAAAATAGAAACCAATTTCCTATGAAACAAATTGCAGTTTATGGCATTTTCTTCTTAAGAATTTCCCTTTCAATCGTCCCCTCTGTCTCCCATTTGTAATATTTAGGTAATTCTATTTTTACTTGTTAGATTGTATCTGGACTTTTCCCTCTTTTCTTTCATTTTCACTTTTGTTTTTCCTGGGTAGAATTAGGCAAGACCTTATATTATTCTTAAAACGATAAGATTTTTTCCTCTGTTTTGTTGGATGCATCACAGAGTCTGTGTGCAATAAGCTGCATCTATCTCGCAATTCATCCAATATTCTACACATGGTTCATTTTAGATACGTCCTTTGGCCGTATTCTACTTTTGGAGGAATATTGCAGAATTGTTAAAATATTTTTCTGTCCAGTTTTCCTTTAAATTTTTAGGTTCTTCATTTATCACCTGAGCAGTATTGATTATAGATGGCAATTACCATTTTTAATCAGAACACGGGACTCATCTAGCTGCAATTTTCTGAACCTTCCAATTGATGGTTCATACAAAGATGTCCTATGTCCTATCTCAGAATGATCTGCATTGGGTAATGTTAAACCGTCCAATCTTTCCATCTCTAAATGCTAACCCTTAATTCTGGGAACAGTCTAGAACACTCTGACATGATCTTAATTTCCAATCATATCATCAGGTGAGGGAGAGATTTCACTGGTAGGACACATCAACTGATTGTATTGCATGTGTTTGATGCTCCTGATGATTCAGTTTGATTTATTATGTACTATTTCAGGCTATGTGTTTAGCTGTACTCAATTAGTCTTCCCATATTGTTGTTACGAACTTGCTTCTTGTTCCTCATGTATTAATTTTGTAACAGATACTCACCAACAATACTTCTTCTCCGCCATTTTGATGTTTTCCGAAACTCAGCTTCTCAAGAGAGTTCACCATATGATCAAGTTGGTGTTGCCTCTGAAGTTGCATCTGTTATCAGGAAATTCACTGAGCCAGTTACTGCAGATGATGACATTTATTCTGAAGAAAAATCAAATGGTGATTTTGTAAGATATGCTATTTCGTTGTGTCAGTCCTGGTATTATTTCTCTAGAGTGACTTTCTTGTAATTTGAATTCTTGATTTCTTATGCGAAGTTGTTTTTTGTCTTCTCTTTCATTTAATTTTTAAGTTTTAATACTTTGATCATTTCTTAATTGCTTTAGTTTAAAAGTGTCCTATCTTTGTTTCTTCCCCCTCCCAACCCCTACAAATTTTAGAATATATGGTTTTATTTTCCTATATAAACATAAATGAGGGAATGAATGAAGAAGGAAGGTCTTTTTCATGGAGAAATGGAAGAAAATGGGCAAACAAACTAAAACTGAAGGAAAAAAAAACAAACAAAAGAAGCAACGCATGAGTAAAAAAAGCAGCTGGCCAAGGGGAAATGTCAGACCTGTGAAACTTGTCAAGAGTTTAGGCACCACGCTACAAGAAAATCTGCTGCTGAGTTCACTTTTATCAGGACCCAATTAGTGAATTGGACCTATGAGCAGGAGATATCAACAGTCTCTTTCAAGATACAAAGTACTTCACAAGTGCATCAGATGATTATTGGGCAATCTCCTAGTAAAATTTATCCAAAATTCCCATTCTTAGCCCCATCTGGACCCAAGAAAAGAGTCCTATCTTCTCTCTAATAGCATTTTTTGTTCTAAAAAAAAAAAAGAAATACAGGACATAATTTGGCCACTATGATCTTTCAAAGGGCCACCAATACTTTACTGACCCAGGTTTCATTTTGCTTTCCAGTTATTTTCAAGGGCAAGACTTGTAATCATTAGGGTTTCTGAAGGATGCTTACTCTTATTCTTGATGTTGCAGCCTGTGAAGAATGCTGAAAGGATGAGCAGGCACCAAGTGCTGTTAGTTGCAGCTGCTGACAGTTCTGAAGGCCTACCACCGACTATTAGGCGCTGCTTCAGCCATGAAATAAGTATAGGTCCGCTGACTGAAGAACAGAGGGTTGAAATGCTGTCCCAGTCACTGCAAAGTATCTCTGAACTACTCCCTGATGTATGTGAATAGCATGCGTTTTTCTAGTTTTTGCATTTTTTGGGTAATTTATTTTTGTAAAATAATGATAAATATTCATTTAGGTACCATGTTTCTTCAAATGCCTTAGACGAGTCACATATTTGAGTCAAGTTTAGGTACTGTATCTATTTAGATGCCTTACACAAGTCATTGATTTGAATCAATTAGCTTGGAAGATCTATTTGGAACCTATCAATTGTTGATTATGATCCGCCTTATGTGAAAAGCATTTTCTAGTATGTAACTTGACGGACATTGAGGATCTATGCAACTTGATTTCACATCTCTTTTTTGTTATATTTTTCATGTCATTTTAGTTTAAGTTCCTTGTGTCATGGCTGTTGTCTTTGATGAGTCAGATAATTGCTTCTTGCAGACTGATTCGAAGGATTTTATAAAGGACTTAGTTGGGCAGACATCTGGTTTCATGCCAAGGGATATACGTGCTTTAATTGCTGATGCTGGTGCAAATTTGATTCCCAGGAAGAATAGCCTAATGGATAAAAATGAGCCTGGAAAGTCAGATAATTCTCTTAGGTTAAAACAAGCAGCAGACAACAACTCATGCAAAGAGGCATCTCAGACTCTAGGTAAAGACGGCTTAGCCAAAGCGTTAGAACGATCGAAGAAAAGGAATGCATCAGCATTGGGTACTCCAAAGGTAATTTAGTGAGTGAAATAAACTGCATGCAGTGATGTCATGTGGTTGTCTAAGTTAAACAGTGAGTTCCATTAAAGGTCATTGATTATGTTCCTTTGGTGAAAATTTGAAAATTGTAATGAGCAAGCTGAGAGGTTTATTTATTAGCGATTTTTTTATTGCTCTAAAACAAGATCTTTGAGTCTAGAATTCTTTGCCACAGGTTCCCAACGTGAAATGGGAAGATGTTGGTGGGCTTGAGGATGTGAAGAAATCAATTCTGGATACTGTTCAGGTGGGGCTTTTCTTTATCAAGACAGCCTCTGTAGTTGCATTATTATTCTAGAGTCTTTGTTACGTTAAATTCAGAAAATGTATGAAATATTCTTTTTCAGTTTGAAGGTTTTTGTGCCCACTCATTTGTGCTCATGATTTCAATATTGTACATTTGTACCTTTTGGCCAATTATATAGAATATTTGCTTCTAAAGCTGTCTATCAATCTAATGAAGATTGCATGGACATTACAACCTTAATATCTGTCAATCTTGAAAAATGGAACCATACTAGGTATATCAGCTTAATGATGTTTTTAAATGTCTGTAGGCCCATTATGCTGGCACGCGAAAGGAAGTGCCGGGAATTTAGTTTTTGGTCACCTGTGTGGAGATCTCATTTTTCCTTCCGTGCATTATTAAAACTGGTATCCTATGCAGTGTTGCTAAAAGTCAGTGAGACAGTACATATGTAACCCAGACCTAAGGTCAAATTTCATTGTGAACTCGAACCCATTCTTGACCTACTTGGCTACAAACACCCAACAACAACCCCCACCAAAAAAAAAAAAAGGAAGTTTCTGTGGTTTGCAAATTGTTGCTATATCTAATGACGAGTTATTAAATCAGTAGATCAACCCTGCCAGCCATCATGTATTTTCCCACCAACTTAACCTTCAGTTCTCCTTGGCCTTCCTCTTCTCCTTGTAGTGCTTTCCACTTGAACCAAAAAACTGTTTGTTGATGCATTATTGGTCTTCTGTGCACTCAATTGAACCATATTAGACAGCTTTCCTTCATGTAGTCCTCAAATAGTGCCACTTCTAACTTTTTGCTAATGCATTCATTCTGGTTAGAAGTTAATTATATAAACCACAGATTTTTGGAGTCGTGGGTCTCTAGATTACACATCAATATACACTTATAGCTCAAGTAGTGAACGGTACATAATAAAAGGTTGGATATGGGAAGTGGTTGTATAATTGGTAAAAGATATACACATGGGTAATATCTTCTAGAGAATCTGGGGACGATAAAAGAATAATAGGAGAAATTAAGGAATGCAAGGAATCAGGGGACACATTTGCATTAGTCAAGAATATGATTGTTGAGTGAGTTTGTTGGGTCCATCTGCTATCAATGCTAAGGTTAAAACTGAACTGAAGCAACTTGTCCTGGGCTGCATCATGCATTTTTTTTGTCCCATTGGTGTTAATATTCAGTTTATGCTTATATGTTGTCTACATTTCCAAATGCATGATTTTATGGAACGATAGAACTGGAAGCTGGAAGGCCTACTGCAAGTTTTGTATCTTATCATTTCTGATGATATTTGACATATACTTATTCCTCATATCTGCAGCTACCACTCCTGCATAAGGATTTGTTTTCGTCTGGGTTGCGCAAACGTTCTGGTGTTCTTCTTTATGGTCCTCCTGGAACTGGGAAAGTAAGTTCTTGTTTATCAACCTTTTACAATGTTTTCTGGACATGCCATTTCTTAGATTCTTTTGAAATGCAATCTGCTTCATAAACTCTGTTATTCAATTGCATTCAAATCACAGACTTTATTGGCAAAAGCTGTTGCAACAGAGTGCTCCCTGAATTTTCTCAGTGTAAAAGGGCCTGAACTCATCAACATGTATATAGGGGAGTCAGAAAAAAATGTCCGAGACATTTTTCAGAAGGTAAAAGAATTCTTCTTAGATCAACATCCCTTAATAAGTTAAAATATTTCAGTAAATTTAAGATGACTTATTTTGCTTTAAAAAAAACAGATTTTGCTTTAATTCACACTGTGGTACTGCACATCCTCTGCAGGCCAGATCAGCACGTCCGTGCGTCATATTTTTTGATGAACTTGATTCTCTTGCTCCAGCTCGGGGTGCCTCTGGGGATGCTGGGGGTGTCATGGACAGAGTGGTTTCACAGGTAAAGAAATACTTGCTATGATTTGTAGTTTTTTGGTTTTTTTTTTTTTTTTAAAAAAAAAAAAATACATTTTGTTTCATCAATGGTTACTTAATGTCATGCATTTTTCTTCTTAGTAGATGCTTTCAGAGATTGATGGCCTAAATGATTCTAGCCAGGTTATTTATACTACTAAAATATATTCAGTTTCTCATTTTCTACCTATATTTTGTTTTCTTCTTTTGCTTCTAATCCAACGATACTGTATGCCTTATTTGGTGTTTCTGGTTGACCAGGACTTGTTCATAATAGGGGCAAGCAACAGACCAGATCTTATTGACCCAGCACTTCTACGGCCTGGTCGATTTGACAAGCTGCTATATGTTGGTGTTAACTCTGACACATCTTACAGGGAGCGGTTAGTTTTCTTTATATTGACTTTCCTGTTTTATATATTACTGATGTGAGATACTTACTTTATGCATCACCATTTCCCATTTTTTGCAGGGTCCTTAAAGCACTCACACGAAAGTTTAAATTGCATGAAGATGTGTCTCTTCACTCAATAGCAAAGAAGTGTCCCCCAAATTTTACTGGTGCAGATATGTACGCCTTATGTGCAGATGCTTGGTTTCAAGCTGCAAAGCGCTTGGTGAGTCAAGTCTGCACGCTGTCATTCACTGAACACTTTATTTTGAGGAAGCTTGCTATGTCTATCATGTGTAGGCATGTTGTGGGACTAGGAACTGCATGGAAAATCGAATTCTTGTTGATTGTTATTTCAAAATTAAATGCAATGGATATTGGATTTTGAACTCATGGCTGTATCGGATAGTGCAACATGTCTCTTGCTGTTCTTATTTATAGTTTATGTAGTGCTTTGAAGGGATGCTTAGACTGTTTTTCTTTTTCTTTGTAGGTTTCAAATCCACATTCAGATTCTTCTGGCATAGACGATCAACCGGACTCTGTTGTTGTTGAATATACTGATTTTGTGAAGGTATGGCGTGGTTTCTCTCTTGATTAAGTGATGTTTAGGGAACACTGCACATCTAAAATTTTGGGCATTTGAATCGCAATGTTAGAAGAAAAATATGTAGGTGGAACAGCTAGTTTTTTAAGCAATGTTCTTGATTCAGATATGCTGGAACAGTTCTGCTACAAGTCAATTTTACCATGAACAACTTCTGTCATCAAAAGAGAACAAAAGTTTCATGGAAATGAGGTGGAGATATTTGTGAAAGACCGCTGGATTTTAACAAGATCCTTTTTTTCCTCCATCTATTTATATAATTGATGAAACGGCTTCTGCATGTAAATAGATGACTCTTTCAATTTGAAGGTGGAATACAGAAAGTTACCCTATCTACTACTATTAAGTCTAACATTCATCAAGTAAATAGCCTTTGGAATTTGTGGTAGTTCAATGTTATAGGGTGATCCACAAATTATAATTAGGGTACTCTCTTTAAAGTAAAGCATACCATAGCATGATATGTTTCAAATATCAAGTGGTCTTACCAATTGATGGTCTCGTCCTTGGGGGTGGGTCTGCTAATATTTGGGCATGTCATTTTATGTACCATGAAATTCTTATATTAGAAGATAAGAAATGTACAATGAATACTAGTTTGGGATTGACCTGTATGCCTTGACTTTTCAGGTCTTAGGAGAGCTGTCTCCGTCTCTTTCCATAGCCGAGCTTAGGAAGTACGAGTTGTTGCGTGATCAATTTGAAGGAGCTTCAAAATGAATTTCTGGTCGATTCTCTTAAAATATTTGTGCTGCATAAATGACGAGGGTATGTATAGACATGGCTACCAACCTTCTTCTCTTCATATACCTTTGCTTGCTTTTGCGACATAGCACGAATTTAACATTTCCAGGCAGAGGTAGTCGGACCAAAATGCTTCATCTCAAAATCACGACTTCATAGCCTTGCCCATTTTTTATTTGCTCGTCTCACAAACAACATATACTCATAAATTGTTTGCCATCTCCCAATTTGACTTCCTTTTTAACCTTTTCTCCATCTCTCTTTTTCAGGCTGGTCCACCCATCCAAACATCCTGCCCTTGAAAGGAAAGTATCCACCCTGGTAAGGTTTAGGAAGATGCTAGCTACTAGTTGGGGGTGTCCATTAGCAGAAAGTATCCATCCCATGGCTCTAAATCCAGCCATAAAAAATAGAAGTACTTTGTGTTGAAACAATTTTTGTTCCCCTAAAACAACACCAAACAATAATGATTATTGTACAATTATCAAACCATTAAAGATAAAGACCAAAACTATTAGCATATTTTATCATATTCCATATCTTAAAAGTATATTGGACGAATGACATGATTTTTCTATCATACTTCATCTAAATAATAGGCTCGACCCTCTCAAGTAAATTGTGTTGACATGGCACCAATATGTTAGTTGTCGCATCATTTGGCGGGAAAGAGATGTTAAAGTTTTGGTCAAATTGAAATTTAAAAAAAAAAAAAAAAGCAGCAGCCGTCATTTAGGTTGGTAAAACATGCTAATGTAGTAGTGTCGTGGTACTCTATGTTTACTTTCAATTCTTCATAGGAAATTTTTGTTTTTTTCCCCTTAAAGATAAAAAACCTATTCTTACTTCAAAAGACAAAAACAATAGGATAAATTTTTTTTTTTTTTTTTTTTGGGCCAAGCAACGAGATGTTCGAGCTGTCAGAGTCCAACTAATCTCCTCTGTCCATGCGAGGCCACTGTCTAGTGGGATTTTATAATACTTGAGCTACTAGCCCAAACCGGGAATGACCAAAAAAGTTTGCTTAGTTTCGAATCTGGGATGTTTGGATTTACACCTCACTCATTTGCTGTCTGCTGGGCCCAACTCTAGTTGGTAACAATAATAAGAGAAAATTTGATACTGAAAAGAAAATCATATTAAGGAGCATTTGGAATGAGTGGGAGCATATTCTGCTTAGTGTTCTGGTAAGAGTATATACCAAGAAAGCATAAGAGTTGGTGGACGTGTTTCCGGACTGGTACGAGATGTTGGGCCCAGACGTCAATTCTCAAGTTTAACATGTGACACATATCTCTCTGTTAGTCTGGTGGAGATGGATGCGTTTTTGAGATCGGCCCCACTTACCATATTCTCATGGCACACCATCTAATCTCTTTAGTTAAAAAATATAAATAAATAAATAAAACTTGTTTTTACGGTTTAAAATAAAATGCTACTAGAATATTTAATACTGATAAATTTATCATCATCATTATTGTTTAAAAATTTTAAAAATTAGATTAGGCTAGATTCAATAATTTCAGTACTATCTAATTTTTAAATAAACAAACTCATGATTGAGTCATGATCTTAACAAATTTAAATAAAAGTAAAAAATCGATGAAAAATATTTTCAATTGATTAAATTTTTTTTTTTTTTTTTTTTTTTTTTTTTTGGATAAGCTAAATTTTTATATTTACTAAACAGTCTATAATTGATCAAATTTTTATATTTCCAAACAGTCTCTAAAATTGTATAAGTAAATTATATGACTGCGAAACATGGTAACCTTGGTACATTACAAATGAATATTCTCATATTCCTAATACTGAGGTATCTTCTTCTAAAACTTTGGTCTTTGCATTGGTGGATAAATTTGACGCAATCAACGGGTATTTATGCAAATATGAACAAATATTTGGGTCACAAGTCAATTTCAAATTTCCTTCAGAATTTTGTCTTGGTACGTAGCCTTTGTGCTTACTTTTAACCTGTGCTTGAAGATTACGTTTCACGTTCAGGACGGCAAGAGAAAAGGAAAACAGATAAAGAAACGCATCAAAAGCAAGGCCCCACCGATCTTATGGTGGGCCCCTTTCCATTCCTCATGTTTTTCACACCCACATTTTTTTTTTCTTGCTTTGACATTCAATTAGCAACACATGTCCTGTCCTGCACAATAAGGTAATTATAAGTAAAATAAAATTTATTACTATTTTATAAGTCAAGTCCCTGATAATATAAAAAAGGAGTATGCATTCTCTCCTTGAATTTAGATATGCTTGTGTGATATATAATGATCTGAATAATCTGATTTTCACTTGGATGATATGCAGATAATTCAGATCATGACACATCATCCGAGCACCAAGCAAATCCAAACAGAGGATTCTCATTTTAAAAATGACATGATATTTTTCTTTGAATGAAATAGATAAATATGCATTTATTAGTCACTAAAAAAATAATTTATTGTTTATTGCATCATACTCATGTAAGCCTACTTCCGTGGATAAATCAGAAATTTATAAAAAAACATAAAAAGGGAAAAAGAAATTGACTAGTCGAGAGGCTATGATGCAATTGGATGGTTGGTATCATTCAATCATTTAAGGCTTTGGCCATCCTCATATGGATGGAGAAAGCTGAACCCAAACACTTTTTATGTGGACCCATGCAACTTTATTGTGGAAGCTTGCTAGTTAATAAAGGGTAATGCAAAATATTAAGAAAAATAAATTGCTGCTACATGGATTGCAACCCCAAACCAAAACAACTCCAAAAAAGGAAGCAATTTCAGAGTGTAAATTAAAGCATTATATTCCTAGGGGTTAAGCCGAAGGTGGGTACCTTAGTGGCAGAGCAAATAAGGCTAATTAAGAAAGAAACTCTGATAGGAGGGATAATCACTTTATTTAAGCAACACTGCATTAGTATTTCTTAAAATTACTTTTAGAACTTAAAATTTTATTTGATTTAAGAGATGAAATAATAATCACTTTTAGAAGATTTAAGAAATGATATGATAACGAAATTTTCTATATAAAATTTCATTTTCTACTACAATTACTTTCAATATGAAAATTTTGATAGCCGAAGTAACACATCATATTTTCATACTTTACTTTTTGAAAACTATCTTTAAGTAATACTTTATAATAATGTTCAAATCACTTTTTTTTTATTGCATATTACTAAAAATGATTAAGGATTCTCCTAAATTTTGAATCACTTCAGACATCTGGTGAGATCCAGTAGAATATTGAGCTTTATGATTTTAATTAAAATTATTCTGAGACAGAGGCTTGCACCGCCAGGCCATCCATAAAGAATACTCAGTGATCAACAGTCAACAAGATAAGATTGGCAGGACTCCGATCCTCTGCATCTAAAAACCCTAAGCTTGACGCAGTGAACTCGTTGGAATTTGAAATCATCATCATCATCATCATCATCATCACTCTCAGTCCAAACCAAACAGATTTGAATTTGTTCACCGCCCAAGTGAAAGGAAACAAGGAAGGAAAATCAAACTCTGCAAACCTCTGCATCTGCAAACCCTAAGCTGGACGCACTGAACTCGTTGGAATTTGAAATCATCATCATCAATCATCATCATCGTCACCATCACCCTCAGCCCAAACCAAACAGATTTGAAATTTGTTCACCACCCAAGTGAAGGAAACGAGGTAGGAAAATCAAACTCACCTAACCCTTATATAGAGACCCAATGAACCACTTCTTCTCCTCTGAATCGTAGTCGTAAATCTCCCCTGAATTTCGATTTCGCGACGGCTGCCGAGGCCATAGAAGATAGAGCACCAGAGCTACACAGGAATAAAAGTCGATAGATAGCTTCGGGATCCGAAATCTGAGGGAGTATGGGTCCAATTTCATTTTTCTCAGCTCCATTATGATCATGAAGAATGAACATTTCGGCCGTCTCGGGAATTCGTCCGATTTGATCGCTGCTGCTTTGGTGTCTTTTTTCTCTCTTACGCGCTCTCTCTCCCCCTCTCTCTCTCTTAATCTTCATTTACTTGAAATCGTCGCCTGAGACATTAAAGACGAATAATTCCTTCTCCCTCTCGTCGATGTACGCCCAAAAAAAATACAGATTTCTCCAACCCTTCATGTCGAGAAGGAGAAGATGATGAAATCTTTCCTCCCAACTTCACCATTACTGCAGATTCTAGGGTTTCCTTTTCTTTTTTGGGTTCGCGAATTAAGATTTCTTTTCATCATTATTGAGGTGGGCAGCGACGTACGTATATTTATCATGCTGCGCTGGGACTCTGTTTGGCAACTCATACTACTGTAATCCGTCGCACACTAAACTCTGTTTGGACCAAAGCTCGTCTCGAGCTTTATTAATTTGTAGAACAAAATTGGTTGACTTACCAACTACCCTGTGCTTGCGTCAACGGACTTCTATCTTCAAATGAATTATACCATTTAAAACGAATTTTTAATTTTAATTTATGATTGATAATATTTTATGGGATCATACCAATTAGAGAATTTTAATTAAATTCGAATGACTTTTATTGTAATTGATAGAAGTTTATGGGACTATGCTCATATTTAAGAATTTTAATTCAACTTAAAAATAAATTAATAATTATAAGTGAAAAATGACCGTTGGATTTAATATTTTTCTTATGTATGACAGGCATGCCAAAAATTACAGTCATTAGACCACCGATTTTTGAAATACAGACTATTAAGCATTATATAAGTATTTAATTTTTCACAGTTTGTATTTAAGAAACCAGTAATCTTAATTTAATTAGGAAGGTTGCTATTTTGATTGATGAAATTTTATAAGGTGATGTTTATTTGTAAGGAAGAGGCTAATTCTCATTTGTAAGGAATGAAAAGTGGAAACTGGAAACTGGAAGCTGATCTCATAAACAGAGAGATGTGAATTACAGAACCAAAACTCATGATATAGGTATAAATTAAATATATTTTAAATTTTACCATAAAAGCATGCATTAATAAGACCCAAGAAAATTTGATGTACCGTTACCTAAAAAAATATTATAATGTCTAATCGTTATTTTTGTCGTCAATAAAGTATTTATACCTCTTATTCAATTAATACTTGGATACAGATAAGATTACTGTTCACTCTGCGTTAGTTAAAAAATTCAATTTAGTGATTGATTCTATAAAAAGAGTCAAATTTCAAATCTTCTATACATGAAATTAATCATAATGACTAGTTCATACTTGCTATTTTCCCCATACCTAATAAATTCCTTGTTCAATGCAATGCATGCAACCTAAAATACTACTCTCAACATCTGACTCCTGTTGTTTTCAAATTCCAAAGAAGATAAGTCAAAGTAAAATATTTGAAGCACAACACAAAAGCTCTTTTTTTTTTTTTCTTTTTTTCTTTTTTTCAATTCCTTTTTGGTTATTCAAGATTTGGCTCCCTTGCATTCTGACAGGACTTTTCACTGTGTGACCTTTGGTGACTTTGGTTTCATGTGTTTTTCATCAGACTGTGATCATGATACTATGGTTAAGGAATTAATATCATGGAGAGACCCTACAAGGGTGAGTGGAAACACTCTTTCCCCCACCATGCATTCACTTGGTTTTATACAAGGGGTTTAACAGTAGTTTCACTAGTTTGAGATATTGATCCAGAGCATAGAGAGAGAGAGAGAGAGAGAGAGAGATGCACTTCAACTATCTTATTATTGCAGTACAGCTTGGATCTATTAAAAAAAAATAGAAAAAAAGAAAATATCTAGTAGATTGAGTGGTTGGTTAGATCATCTTAGCCACCCATTTTAAATTTTTCTTTTTATTTGATTGCCTCCATGGTGGGATTTTAGCATGTCATGCTGATTTTAATAGCTTAGGGACCATAAATGCAGCCTATGAAAAAAAAATGGCATTTTTCATTTTCTGCAACTTTCCCTTTTCACATATATATAAGAACCCAAAAAAGGCAAAGGGTATGTGGTTTATTCTCTTATTATTTTTCATGTTATTTCAATTTCCAAGCAGGCAAATCCCTTAGTTGGGATTTGATTCTACTCTCGTATTATTGAAGTTAATTTAACACATAGAGTTCGATACAAGCAAGCATGCAGTTTTTTTAATATATGTATATATATGATTTGTGTATTAATTTAATATTAAATATAGAAAATGATTAGATGTGTTTTGAGGATTGTTGGAATACATTTCCATTCATAGATATTTGAAAATTAGGAAATGGTTAGTTCTTTTAGTCCTACTTAAGACTAGTCATTATCATTATAATTAACATTAATTAATGTTATTCTCCACCTTAACATTAAGAATGCTAAGTGTGCCTAATTAACATTGGTTGAGCTACAAGTTAAGATCATTAAGTTGATTTTATTAGATAAATTTATCATGTAACTCTGTTTCAAAATTTAAAATAATTTTTTAAAAAAACTTAGGCATCATTTGGATTTGTTTTTTTATAAATACTTAATTACGTTTTTTAAATTTTTCTAAGAAATTACATATTGCAATTTTTTTAAAAAACAAATAAGTACTTATAAAAAATAAATCTAAACGGTGCCGTAAATTTCTTATTAATTTCTAGTTCATTATTAGGGATTTATACTAATAGCACCTTGATATAGGAGGGGTTTACCCAAAAGTCCACCATATTTTTTAGGTTTTTTAAAATTGACTGATGCATTTATCAAATGACTGTAATGCCCATCAAAAGATTTAGCATTCCAAAGCAAGCAGGAAGTATTTTCAGAAACACAATCATGTTTAGCATATTAGCCACCGAGATTTTATCTCTAACCTGTATTCATTACTCCCATTTTGAAAATACTGGAACATGAGCTTCGGAAGCCTATCACCGTGGTGATCATCTTCTTCGACATACTGACAAAGAAGAAATCGGTATCCATGGTGAAATCAAATAAGTAATATTTTTCATGATTTTTTATTTTTATTTTTATTTTCGAGACAGAGATGATTGAATTATTGTTCGGTGACTTATATCATACCGGAACCTACGATTCTAACGAATCCTCCGATTCTATTTCTTTTACTGTTTCAATCTTTGGAAATTCCCCGTCTTTCTTTTGTTTCATCTTTTTCACGGGAAAAAAATGATGTGATGAGATCTGTTTGGGTACAGAAGAGAGCAAATATACAATGTATACATGCTTTGAAATCTCATATTAATTTTCATCTAAATATCAGGCAAAGATTGATGCATACATTGTGTGTCGATAGTGCCATGTATACTTAATTCTTATTATTTTCTTTTGGTTTGAAATATGTTACTTGGCATTTGGTTTGTTTATACCCAGATTTTTGAATCCAACTACCACTCCACTGATAGAGTGTAGTGTCGATTAAATTTGCTCTTTCTTCATTTTTTTTTTTTTTTAATAAAGCTAATATATCATGTATACATGGTTACATGATGGTAATTTATGTAAAGACATGATGCATACATGACAGTATATACATGTTTTTTTGGGTAAAGTATACAGTAATTTGGGTATTTTTTTTTTTTAAATAAAGACATGATGTATACATGTATACATGACGGTAATTTCGCTGGAATATGATACACCGGAAGGGAAGACAATTAACGGAAACTAAAATCGAAATGAAGTAAATCCAGAATATCTTGAATCACAATTCAAATTCAAAAAAACTTACCACATCCAAATCACATGCAGTATATAATTCAAATAAAAAACGTCCATGGAGAAAATAAACAACTTGCTTAAAATAAGGATTATCTTAAATCACAATTCAAATTCAAAAAAACTTACCATATCCAAATCAAATTCAGCATACAATTCAAATAAAAAACATCCATCAATATGGAAAAAATAAACAACTTGTTTAAAATAAGGATTGGGGGTATAATAGACAATTTAAAGTACTAATTGACTTTTTAATTTGACCTGTAGGGGGCAATTGGTATAGAATCTTATTCATTGGACTACTTGATAAATAAGATCCTATTTAGGATACTTTTGGTCATTTTCCCTTATTATTACTATGTCAGTTGGTTAGAAGAGTCGGTGGTCCACATATCTTGTATATTTAGTATTTATTTTATTTTATTTTTCTTTAAAATGATGCCATGAGAAACATGTAAAGACAAAGTCAGTTTGAGCCGAACATTTGGATAGGCTAACCAAATGCCATGCAGTGTGTTGACTTGCTTTATAAGGAAATGCCATCTACAATTTAATTTATACTATTTTAATATTGGACTGCCCTTCTAGCCCTCCCTTCTTAATCCGTTCATAATTATTGA
>JAESVK010069729.1:8423-23634 GCA_017140935.1 Hamamelis virginiana
AAAAAAAAAAAAAAAAAAAAAAAAAACATCAATGGATTCCAAAAAAAATTTCATCTTAATTTTCCAATAAATGAACTTGATGTTATCCAACCTTGGGGGTTTTTGAACACAAGTGGATTCACAAAGAGAATTTGTAGTCACAACAAAAGCAGTGAAATTACCCTCTTCATTCTCAGAATCATTCTCGTGAGAGGTATTATTCTCCTCATTGTTAGATATGTGCCCTAATACCAATTGTTAAGTTGTGTTTAGGGTTTTATATTTCATTATATTATCTTGTATGGAACTTTATTTATTTATGATATGGCTATTTTTATCATGAAAACTTGTGTTTAATTAATGTTCATGATAAAGTCCTTGGATAGTATGATAGAGAGTTATATCTCAAGTGTTGAGATAGAGAGACTTATAACTTTCAAGTACATCTATCCTAAACTAGTTCCTGATCATAGGTTTATATATTTGGACGATTATAAACCGTTAAGATTAGCTCAGGTTTTACTAGCTCCATGGGAGGATGGTGAGTCTCGAACCATCTGTGTAGAGACACTATAGTAAACCTGTGGGTGCTTGTTAGAGAACAAGTACACCGAACGGGACCAATATGAGTACAGCTTATGGAATTATATTTGTATATCAAAAGCTGCTCATGTGTATAATCACAATTGTAATCCTTAGACTTGAGACACCACTTGTTATCTTATACATGAATTGATAGAGTTTGATAGTATCTCGTACACCCTTAATCATAAGGATGTAATCGGTGCTCATTGGCTCTAGTGAGTTATGTATGAAGATAGGTGAGTGTGCAATAGAGGATCACCACCCTTAATAAGAAAGGGCGAATGTCTTAGTTAGTTCACAGTTACTATCTCAATGGAGTCTTTGGCCAAAGCAGAAGGTTACCAAGAAAAGTGTTTCAAGGGTATACCTAATTGAGATTATACTCTAGTGAATTTGTAACACATGATTAAGTTAGGGTTTGACATGAATCCATACCCAACTAACTTAATCAAAACATTGTTTGGTGAGGGATTATTTATAGCACGAAGGGTTCATTTACACGTTCGTATATTCACCCACACCTAGGGTACGTCATGACATATTGCTAGATGTCACTCATGACTAGTGAAGGCCTAATGATAAGAGTTATCATTGAGGGCAAAATTGGAATTGTTCCAATCGAACCTAAAAATAGAAAGTTTCTATTTTGGGCGACATTGAGATGTCCCCTGCCACTACTAGGTTGGGATGAACCCAATGGGTCACACACATAAGGACATAAGTGAGGTTGTTAAACTTGTGAGAGGGGTGCACTCTTATTAATATATGTTTGGCTTTAATTAATTAATGGTTAATTAATTAAGAGTCAAAAGGATATCTAATTCAAGAGTGTTAGTAACCAAAACAGGGTTAATGGTCATGCTAGCACAAGTAACCAAACACCCTAAGAAGAGGAGAGGTCTATTTAAAGAGAGAGAACCCTAATAGCTTGAAGTTTGAACTCATCAAGAGCTCTCTCTCTCTAGGTGCCGCCACTCTCTCTCTCTCCCTCTACATGCTTGTTTTTCAAGTGTTGAAAATCAAGGAGGTTTTATAACTCTTATGTTCGTGTGGATCAACATTGGAGGCCGTCATATTTTTGAGGCTTGAAGATTGGCGAGGACGATCATCAAAGTGAGATAGCATCGCAAAGGAGCATATCAAGTAAGCTTTAATTTATTGTCTTTTACATTAAAGTTGATTCGTTTTATCGATTAAGTTGATTCATGGATGAATACAATGGGAAATTATTTTAAATCCTACCTTCCGCTGCGTTCCCTTTTCGTATTCTTTCACTCATCACTATCACTCAAGGTTGCATTATGAGCTTTATTTTGATTTCTTCTCTTTTCAGGACACTCTGCAGCCCTATGACCAGGTTTGTGACAATTGAAACATTCTTTTCCAGTTTTTGAATTCCGATTGTCAACTTTTAATGATGATGTCCCTTGACCTTTGTCAAACTTTTTATTTTGATTTGAAAAACCTTGTTTAGCTTTGAGATATTTTTTGTATTGTTTAACAAACAATACAAGTTCATCATCATTCACATCAAGAACATTTTCATGTGATTTAAGATCTTCCTTCATTGAAGATAGAGCAATTCTTTCCTTAATTTGTAATGATGTGAGGAATAGAGTTTCCAGCTTTCAGGATATTGTTGATAATCCTAGCAATAGGTCTATGTGCGACAGATGGGCTTTTCCTTGTAATATCTTAAAACACTAGAGGGTTTGGGATTCTCTGTTGGGGGTTTTTTCTTTGGTTTTGGTGTTGGTTGCTTGTGCCCGAGCTGTGGGCGTTTTTGCTTGTTTTCTGTTGGTTGTTGTTGGTGCCCTGGCTGTGGGCTTTTTGTTCTTTCTTTTTTCTGTTGTTGCTGGTGCCCGGGCTGTGGGATTTTAGTTTCCTCTTTTTCTGTTGCTTTTTAGGCAGGTTTTCCTGGCTTTTGTCCCTGTTTTAGGGGAGGTTCTGTCCGTTTTTCCGTAGATTTTTGTGGCCTCGGCTTTTCTTTGTTCTTTTGGGCTTGCCCTCTTTGGATCAATAAATTCTTAATTATCCAAAAAAAAAAAACAAAAAAAAAAAGAAAAGAAGATAGAGCAATACCTTTGTTTTTAGTTTTTGAATCTTTTAGATTCATTTCAAATGTTTGAATGGATCCAACCAATTCATCCATTCGAATCGAACCTATGTCTTTGCTCTCTTCAATAGCAGTGATTTTGGGTTGAAAACGATTAGGAAGAGATCTTAAAGTCTTTTTGACAACTTGAAAATCAGGAATTCTTTCACCAATATTAAAAGAAGAGTTAACAATGTCACTCAACTTAGCATAAAACTCTGAAAATGTCTCATTTTCTTCCCTGTAAATTCTTTCAAACTGTGAAGTGAGCATTTGAAGTTTTGAATTCTTGACTAGGGTGGTACCTTCATGAGTTATTTTCAAAATATCCCATGCTTCCTTAGATGTTTCACACATCATGATTCTACGATATTAACTAGCAGTTAAGGCATTGCAAATAGCATTCAGACCTCTACTATTCCAACTAGCTTTTTCTAATTCTTCATTTTCCCATAAATCAGCGGGTTTAGGTATGGTATCCTCACCAACTTTCATAGTGGGAGGAGTCCAACCTCGCTCAACAGAGACCCATACCCTTTCATCTAGAGATTTCAAGAATATTCTCATCCTAGCTTTCCAATAGGCATAATTTGATTCATCAAACTTTGGTGGACGTGTGACAGAATTTCTTTTTTCCATGGAAGAGTGAAATTATGATCTAGTGACACTATCACCTAGGTGTAAGCCTATCACAATGAATTAGGCTCTGATACCAATTGAAAAACCTAATCCCAACTAGATCACAAGAATTTCACCTCTTTTAAATTCAAGTAACAAGTATTGGATAAATCAACCACACTCAACAATCATGTTTTGAATTGAATATGAATATCAAATAACATGTAGATGGAAAACACAAGATAAATCAACTATCAAGAGGGATCCATGAACACAAGAATCATTCCATCCTTCTTGATAATTAAAAATCACATCAACAAGTATTAAATGAACACACGATATACGTGGAAACCCTTTCGAGAGAAAACCACGGGAGAACAAGAGCAATCCACTATGAAAGAAGAGTTACAGAGATTATACCATACACTCTATCTCACCAACCCATGGCCTAGTGTACTGAGATCTCATCAACTCAGTCCATCGAGTCCTCCTTCTTCAAAGCTTGCTCACCAACTACTCAAGTAGTCTCACTCTTGATGCCTTCATCCAAGAGCCATGAGAATAATCCTATCTCCACAGACGATTCTCACCATATGTATGTAAGTTTGGTTTCCAAGGTTTCTAATCCATTCTAAGAGAAGTCCATGATCAAACAATGAATATTCAAGTTCAATCTCAATTAGGAAAGGGAAGAACAACAGCCCACAAGTGAAGAACCAAGGTAGGTCTAAGAATTGAAATGTTCTCTGCCGGCTGAGGTCACTAGAATCTCAAGTGACCTAATCCTTATGTAGTGTGATGAGTGACCAATCAGAAAACAGGGTAAAAAGTAGACAAAATTAGGGTTTGCACGAACTTGGATCGATCCAGCCAAGACTTGGATCGATCCAAATTGAATTGACCAAAAACCAAGCTTCTATAGTTGAGTTTAACTCGAAATTGGATCGATCCAGCCAAGGCTTGGATCGATCCAGCTTGGCCAATTTTTCAATTTACAAACAAGGATTGAGATGATGTTAACATGGGATCGATCCAGGTCAAACTTGGATCGATCCAAGTATTCATGAACTCCCAATTTCCCATGTTTAAAAGAGATATAATGAATTCTAACCTCCTAGGTTCAATCCTTAGGTCACTAGGTCACTTACCATCCTAATCCATGGAGATAAAAGAGCATTTTAGCACAGCTTCACTTGTAATCATCAGTACACATCTATAAATGTACAATCCCAAACCAAGTTTTGAAACGAAACAAGCCAACACTCATACACTAAACCTAACAAATAGTTTAAAAATTTATTTCTTTAATCTTCTTTTGAGTATGTAGAATGCATTTTAGGGTTTGCATGGTGGAATATATGTTAGGTTTTGCATGATAGTTTAGAATATTACATTTTCATATGCATGATAGCTTATGGTTTATTATTTCATGTTCTTATGCATGCTAGTTTTAGGATTTATTATTTCTTACGCATGTTTAGAATTTATGTTCATATGTTAGTATGCATGTTTAGGTTTATGTTATTATTTTATGCATATTGTTTGTGATATACAATTGTGGACAAGGGAGCGATTGCACAAGTTAAGTTTTTGTCATTGTATTTACTTTTGCTACTATTTTCATGCATGCATAATGATAACATGTTAGTAAGTTGCATTTAGGATCATCCTAGTTAGCATGTTTAGGGTTTAGATGATTTCTAACATGGTTTAGAATAATTTAGGTTATTATACATGCAACTTAAATTAACTAAAACATGTTAAAAATCAAAGCTTTTAGGGTTTTTAACATATAAATTTTATTCTAGGTTCACATAGAAATCATTAGGATAAGTTTTCTTCATTTTTTGCATGCATTAGCATATTTAATTTTCATAATTTCATATTATGTAGTTGATGTAAGAACCTAGAATTTTAAATAGCTAATTTTGTGCGTAAATGTTAAATTAGTAGATTAATTGTTTTTTTTTGGATAATTTAGTAGATTAATTGTTAATTGAAACGTGTTTATGTGTTAATTATTAGTTGATTATGAGATATTTGAAATGTTTTTTTTTTGGATAATTAAGAAATATATTACCAAAAAAACAAGGATCTACAAAGGAGAGCAAACCAAGATCTCAAAACCAAAGGAAACGAGATCAACACACAAACAAGCCTAGCCAACTACAAAACCTCTTACAACCCAAGAGGCTAGGACAACCACAACCTCTTACAACCCAAGAGGATAGGACTACCACAAAACTAAACAGAACACCAAAGAGATCAATGAACATCTCGACCTCTAGCTTCCTGCATGGATTGAACTTTTTTTTTTTTTGGATAATTAAGAATTTATTGATCCAAAGAGGGCAAAGCCCAAAAGAACAAAGAACGAAACCGAGGCCACAAAAACCTACGGAAAAACGGACAGAACCTCCCCTAAAAAAGGGACAAAAGCCAGAAAAACCTGCCTAAAAACAAACCAGCAGAAAGACACAAACACCCAAGCTAAAACAGAAACAACTAAAAACAGCCCACAGCCTGGGCACCAGCAAGACCAAACAAAGAAAACCACAAGAAAAACACAAAAGCCCACAGCCCGGGCAAAAGCAACCAAAAACGAGAAAACAGAACCTACCTTAATGTTTTAAGATATTACAATCAAAGGCCCATCTATCACACATAGCTCTATTACAAGGATTATCAACAATATCAGTGAAACTCGACACTCTATTCCTCACATCATTACAAATAAGAGAAAATATCATATCAGAATTGATGAACAGGTTTTCATGAACTCTTGCATTTCTTTGTCTCCAAATGTTGTAAATGGTGGCAGCCCAAGCTAGTCTCCTGATAGTGGAATAGAAAGATTTCCCCTTACAGGAGCTTACCCACAGTAACTCATTCTCCCAAGCACGGGGGATCCTATTGTGACCACACAACTTGAGAACATTGCTCCAAATCCTGGCTGTAAAGTTGCAACTAAAAAAGAGATGATTCCGATCTTCTCCATTAGCCCTGCAAAACACACAAGACATAGAAGAGATAACACCCCATCTCAAAAGCTTATCTTGAGTAGCCAACCTGTCAAGGATAGTCAACCAGGCTATAAAAGAGTGTCTTCGAATAGAATTCGAAAACCACACAGCAGAATACCAACTCACAACCGGAGCTGAATTACGAACATGATTCCAAGCTGAGCTAGTAGAGAAAATCCCCGAAGGGGATAAAGACCATACCACAGCATCCTCCCTCCTACTAAGAAGAGGGGGGCAATCACAGCATCTGTTACGAATAGCAATAAGATCGGAAGTATTAGTTACAGGCCAATTCCAGCCATTATCGGATAAAATACAAGAAACTTTAGCTTGCAAAGGGATGGCAGCATCATAGACCACTCGGGAACTGAAGCACTGTAACAAAGGACCCAAAGGATGCCAATTGTCATGCCATAAAAAGGTAGAAGCACCATTACCAATTTTATGGCTGATAAGGGGTCTAGCCACTTCCCTTAACTAAAGAATCTTCCTCCAACTCCAAGAACAATTAGAAGGGATTTTAATGGACCAGAAGCTCTTGCCCCTAAGAAGATATTCCTCCACCCAAGCTACCCATATTGAACCAGATCTCGCAAATAAACTCCAAATGTGCTTTAAAATGGCAGCAATATTCCAATCTTTTACTCTGCGAAGCCCTAACCCGCCTTCCTCCTTCGGTTTGCAAACCACATTCCAACTAACTTTGGCTTTATGAGCTTTGCCATATGACCCAGACCATAAAAAAGCATTGAAAATCTGCTCAATCCTGCAAACAGTGTCTATAGGAATAATAAACATGCTACACCAGTACACTTGAATGCTGAAAAGGACTGAAGATAATAATTGGAGTCTTCCAGCAAAGGATAGAGACTTGCTAGTCCAAGATTGAATACGGCTAACCAATTTCTCCAAAAGAGGTTGACAGTCCACCCTAGAAAGCTTAGTGGAAATAAGGGGCACCCCCAAATACTTGATCGGTAAACTCCCCACATTTATCCCAGTGATATGAACAATGTCAGCTTTAACCGAATCACTAGCACCCGAAATAAACAAAGCACTCTTGTTAGGATTAATCTGAAGACCCGAAAAAATTTCAAAAGCCTTTAAAACATCCATAAGAATTTGAATACTTTTGACATTGGCCTTAGCAAACAAGAACAAATCATCAGCGAAACAAAGGTGGGAAAGCTTGACTTTTTCACATCTAACATGGTAATTGAAGTCAACCCTCCTAGTAGCACAGGAAAGAGATCTGGACAGAACTTCCATAACAATCACAAAAAGGAATGGAGACATAGGATCCCCTTGCCTTAGACCCCTTTTTCCCCCAAAAAAACCAGCCAACTCTCCATTAACAGCAACAGAAAACATGGGAGTAGAAAAACAGGATACAATACAATTCAAAAAATGAGTAGGAGTACCCATTTTCCTCAAAATAGCAATCAAAGCTTCCCAATTAACTGAGTCATAGGCCTTTCTAATGTCAATCTTCAACGCACATCTCGGAGGACCCACATCTCTATGATAATTATGCATAAGTTCTTGAGTCAACAAAATATTATCAGAGATAATGCGACCATGAACAAAAGCAGATTGGAAAGGACTAATGATGTCAGGAATGCACAACTTAAGCCTATTTGCAATGATTTTAGATATGCATTTATAAATAACATTGCAGCAGGATATAGGCCTAAACTCATTAAAAGAAGAAGGATTAGGAACCTTAGGAACGAGGGCAATGATGGTGCAGTTAATCTCCCTGAGCATACAACCAGAGCTGAAAAAAGAGGAGATAGCTTCAATAACATCTTCTCCCACAATATCCCACGCTTTCTTGAAAAACAAAGACGAGAAGCCATCAGGACCAGGGGCTTTGTCATTTTTGATAGAAAAAAGAGTGGACTTTATCTCCTCAGCAGAAATACCTCTATTAAGAATGTCAATATGGTCAGAAGACCACTCAAACCCCTCCAGACTATTCAAAATATCACAATCCACAGGAACACCAGGATCACTTCCCAAAATAGAATTAAAGTAGGAGACCGCTTCATTCTTTATAGCAATAGGATCCTCAACCAAAGAACCATCAGACAGAGAAATACATTTGATAGTGTTAAAAGCATTCCTTGCTTTAACAGATTTGAAGAAAAAACTGGTATTCTGATCCCCCAACTTCAGCCATTGAACCCTAGACTTCTGCTTTAAGAATCCTTCTTCAGCTCGAGCTAGTCTATTATACACACTGAGACACTCCTTCTCATAATCAACAAGAGAGTTATCAATTGGGTTAAGTAAAAGGGAATTTTGGGCCTCAAATAATTTTGCTTTAGCATCCACCACTTTACCCCTTATATCCCCAAAATCACGAAAGTTGAAACGTTTGAGAGCTTCTTTTGTAACTTTAAGCTTATGATACAGTCTATACATAGGCTGACCATAAAAATTACTCTTCCATGCATTACTCACAACCTCCATAAAAGCAGGATGATCCGCCCAAAAATTGAAAAACTTGAAAGGGATGGACTTTTTAATCTGAGCAACAGAAGGGCAAAGCTTAACCAAAACCATACAATGATCCGACAGACCAGGAGGGAGAAACTCAGTGATAGCATTAGGGAAAGAATCTAAAAAACCCTCATTAATCAAAGTTCTGTCCAACTTCCTGGCAATAAAAGAATCTCCATCCCTTCTGTTCATCCAAGTAAAGAGAGGACCAATAAACGGCATATCAAACAGCTCAAGGTCAAAGAGACATTCATGGAACTCCGTCATAGCACCATCCATCAAAACATTACCTCCCCATTTCTCACTAGCAAATCTAGTCACATTAAAGTCACCCATAGCAATCCAAGGACTACTACCCACAGAAGAAGCGAACCAAGACAACTGTCTCCATAACTGCTTCCTATCATACTGGCAATTCGAGGCATACACACAGGTACAATAGCAAAGAAGATTATCATGACGATCCCAGATACGACAATGGAGAGCTTGATCAGAACTATTCACACAATCTAACTTAACCATAACCGGATTCCAACACACCCAAATTCTGCCTAAAGTGGAATGAGAATAATTATGAGAGATACTCCATCCAGGAGCAATACGAAATAAGATGCCATCCATTCCCACAGATCTAACACGAGTCTCCACCAGACAAAAAATAGAGATAGTATAGACTGAAATAAAAGAACGAACTTCCATCTGCTTTAAAGGGTTATTCAACCCTCTAACATTCCAGCAAGCAAAATTAATCATGGAGGAATTTGATTTGGGGAATCACCACTCAGGCCTACTTTTCCACTAGTCAAGCCTAGTTTATGTTGTTTCTTTCTAAGTCTCCTCAATTGGCTTTTAGAGAAAGTGCCTTCCGCATTAACATTACACAATTCATCAATTTTTTTAACATTTTTAAATTTGGTGATGTCTGGAGAACTATAAGAGAAAACAGGTTCTTGAACATTATCAACATTGGATTGATTCAAATCAACAACATTAGTCAAAGGAGTTCGAGATCCAGAACAAGGAATACCCTCTAACCCAGTCTCATTGCAAGCATTAATGGGATTCAATACAGTATCATTTGCACACAATTCAGGCATAGAATTATCAACAGGATCCATATTAAGAGCATTTAGAGGAACTGATTCAGCATCAAGAACAGAAAAAGGGTTATGAGAAGCAAAGTCACTTACCGACTCTTTATCACGAACTGTTGGAACCTCATTTACCACATCCACTTTACCCTTACCCATGCCATCATGATTCAGCTCATTACAATGGGAATAAGAAGCCCCAGACTGCACTACAACAGAATCAGCACCCCTGCCTTGAGAAGTAATAGGACTGCTGGTACCAGAAATATGTAAGGATTTACCAGAGTTGAGGACCCCAGCCACATCTTCATTCACATTTACAGACCCTCCAGAAACCATAGAAGGCTTTACTTGAGCTTTAGGGACCCAAACTTTTTTGCTAGCAGAGGAGCAATTAGAAGAGCTATGTCCAAAAATACAACAATGTACACATTTACTAGGTTTCCAAGGGTATTCAACCCCAATTTCAGCAACATTGCCATCCCCCAATCCTAGTTCAAAGGAGGTTGGAAATTCACAATTAACATTAACCTCAATACATATACGAGCATAAGAGAGCCTCTGTCTTGATTGAGTGAGGGAATCAAGATAAAGTGGATTACCAATAGCACTGGCCAAAAAGCTGAAGCCTTCCTCCGTCCAGTACTCAATAGGGATATTGAAAAACTTAACCCAAATAGGGATTTTTTCCAACTTCAGATTGAGCATTTCCATCTTCGGATGCCATTTCCTCAACAAAAAAGGTTTGCCCCCAATATGCCAAGGTTCTGAATCAAGAACCCAGTCTCTAACTTCTAAATTAGAAAATCTAAAAATGAATAGACCACTATCAGTAGATAGAATATCCGGAATTTCTTTATGCCCCCACAGCTTAGACACGGCATTTTTAACAACCAGGTATGGAAGCCTCTTGTCAAAAAATTGACCAACCACACACTCTTTCCAATGCGCAATACCAGCCATGGCAACACTATCAGGAGGATTAACTCTTATCTTACCATCAACAATCAACGGTTTATGGTACTGAAGATTTGATGAGAGCCCAGCAGGCTTGTTGAATAAAGATTTCCAATCAGAAACAACTCTCTTACCAGAACCAGATGAAGATGCCCAGGCACCCACTCCACCAGCTCCCCCAGGACCAGAAGAGTTTTCCGAAGCTGAGACTTGGTTTACTCCCTTAACTATGTCATTAGAGCCAGAAACACACTGAGCATAATTGTTTCTATTTCTATCACTAACAGACCCAGAAAAAACACCAACTAGATGACCACTTACCTCAGATCCATGGGGATCTAGACCTAACAGATCGGATCTAGAGCCACAAGGAGCTGAAGTACCATTCCCAGCAGAAGAGACACGCGAGGAATACACTGTACGAGTCACAGGTTTAGAAAAAAGAAATCTTGTGTCTTCAGAGAATCCCAAATTCCTTTCCAATTCCTCAGCAGGGGAAATTTGATTTACCTGAGTAGGAATGTACACAGAGCCTGCAGAACGGGACCCTGTGCAAATAGCTTCATCTTGAATACAAGAACCCTCCAAATTAATAGAAACACCATGAGGAACTAATCCACCTTCTCCACTTAGTTCACCAAAATCGTGAGAAGAAACCCCTTGAGAGGAGCTCGCAAAATTTGACTGCAAATACCCACTGTGAACAGCGGCACTGGGAAAAGAAGAGGGAACAAGAGGGTCTGCATTAAAGGCCGAATCAGGAGTAAATGAAGCTGCAATCGAGGCGCGAGATTCTAAAGAGACAGCCCGCGGATCAGTGTGGGTTTCACCAACACCACTAGACTTCATGCCATGTGGACCAAGGGGAATCTCGGCATGTAACCTTGGAAAAGCTTCACCACATGAGAATCCATCAATGGCGGGACCCGCTGAAGAAGACCCCACACACCCATGTGCTTCAGCAGGCTTCACATGGACAACCCCACTTGGATTCAAGCCCTCATCAAACGACCCCATTAAATGGCGTACAGAATCACGTGCAAGATTGGAGCCATGAGCCATGATGGAGAAACAACACCAGAGGTTACAACCAAACAAAACCCCAACAAACCCACTAAAAAAGAGGGATTAGATTCTACAGCGCACTAATGGAGCCAGGAGCAGATCACGAGGAAAGCAACAGCACACACAAATCCACTAACCAAACCCACTCTGGAAACCTAAAAAGTCACAATACCACTTGCACAATCCTCAAACCCACGTGAAAGAACCTACACCACACACGCGACAGCAGCGCACCAGAGAAAAGGACCTCACACGAAGAGAGATGCAACCCCACAGCTGCGCACTACGGGGAAGACACCAACCACGTACAGAGGAAAAGGGAACCAGAGGATCAAGGCACCGAGGAAGACACCAGACTCACCCCACGAGGAAGAACCCACAACCGCATCGCTGGAGCTTCTCTCACTAACCCATTTTCAGTGTAATCTCAGGAATATGCATGGATTGAACTTTCTTTTTGAGCTTCTTGCGAAGGCCATCTCGCGAGACAAGACCTTCCATTCCTCCATCATCATCCATACCAGCCGCAAGGGCATCAAACATATTACTCGAATCCGTCCCTATGCAACTAGGACTCACAATCTTCTCCTTAACCACAGCCTTAGAAACAACATTCTTGGAAGGAACCTCCTGCCACTGATCCATATTGACATCAATCTTTGGAGTGACTTTGATCCTCCATTCACGATGAGGAGCTTTTTTTGGAGGAGTGGAGAGAGGGCATTTAAGAAACGAATGACCAAAAACCATACACTTCTCACAACGAGAAGGTTTCCATGGGAGCTCAATGCCAATCTTCACCACTTCATCATCAATCTTCAAATTTAAATAATTAGGAATACTCTTGCTAGCATCAATCTCAACACAAATTCTAACAAAGTTAACCCTACTGCCATTAGCAGTGTGAACATCCATATAAAGAGGGCACCCCAAAATACTTCCAATAAATTCCAACCCCTTTGTAGAACGCAAAACCAAGGGAACATTAAAAAGCTTGATCCACACAGGAACTTTATCAAAGCAACTTTTCTTTAAATCCATACCTTTCTGCCATCTCTTAAGAACCATAGACTTTCCCCCTAAATAATAAGGTCCCTCATTTAAAATCCTATCAAGAGCCTCTGAACTAGAAGCCCTAAATAAGAAAATCCCAGATTCAAATTTAAGAACTTCAACAATATCATCACCCCACACTCGGGATGCCCAATCTTTGACCAAAAAATATGGAAGGTTTTTATCAAGCACAAAACCCATTAGAGAAAATTCCCACTTCTTATAACCCTCCTCAATGATCATAGAAGGAACTTCAAAGTTCCCATCCTTATCCATGTCAAAAGCAACATCAGATTTAGAGAGCTTAAGCAGATTAGCTTGTAACGCGGGTTTATGAATAAGACTTGTCCACCTAGCAGAATTAACACCCGGACTAATCTCTCTTTCCCTCGAACTGGAGATATTTGAAATGTTGTGATTGTATTATTGAAATGTGTGGGAAGTGTAGATTAGTATAGAAGGTTGTTTTTCTGAAAATGTGGGTGTTTAGAAGTAGAAATAACTTGATTTATATAAAAGGTTTTGTGAAATTACCAAAAGGTTTTAAACAATTCAAATAAGGACATTTGTGTCCTGATTTCATTTGAAATTGGATAAGTACCCACCGTTTAACAAATCTTCTACTACCTTCGGGAGAGTTGGAGAAATTGAGAGCCAAGAGTGAGAGAGAGAGAGAACAGCTGGGGACAACCAATTCTCGCCGGATTTTCCATTTGATTTCAGTTTTCAAAGTGTTTAAAGGTGAGTTTATGTTTATGTGTTAAGTTTTCTTATTGTAATTCTCGGATTCAAATGTTATGGATGTTTGATTGTGAGTTTTGAATATGGATTTCATGTTTAAATGATGTTTTTAGATTGGGTTCTTAATGGAAATGGGTTTTTGATTGAAATTTGAAGTTGTTAAAGCTTGTATGGTTTAAATATTTGAGTTAGTGAGTTTTTGGATTTGGTTTAAAATGAATCTTTGAAATTAATCAATTGTTTTGAGTAATACTTGTGAATTTTATGTCTTTGAAGCTTGTTTTGATGATTTTGAAGGTTTGGAATTGATGTATAATGATTTGGTAAGGTTTTGAAAAGCTTGATGCTCGTTAATGGCGGTTCTACAGGTGCTTAGTCGACTAATGCATAGTGATTAGTCGACTACTGATGTTAAATCGTGTTTCAGGGTTGCTGGTAGTACATTAGTCGACTAATGTTATGTGCCTAGTCGACTAACCGAGCATTAGTCGACTAATGATAGATGTCTAGTCGACTAACCGAAAATCAGCTCTCGGGAATTTTTCACACCCTGCAACTTCTAGTCGACTAACAAAGTTGACTTAGTCGACTAACCAGTCCTAGTCGACTAACAACCCTTGTCTAGTCGACTAAGGCAGTCCAAGTTTGAATATTTCATATTTTTGTTTAAAATTCTTCATTTGTATTCATTTTGAGTAATCTTTACATGCATAGAAATCCTGTGAGACTTAATTGATGCATATTTAAAGGCTTTAATGATATTGTTTTTATAAAGTGAGTTATTAATGTTTAATTATGCCTAATTGTTGTTGTTCATTATTAATGCCTCTTATTTGTGGTTGATAGGTGACTCACAGAGCTAGTCCCGTCTCCAATAATTTGTATTTAGTTCAGCAATACAGGTAAGGAAACTTACGATTCTTGTTATAAACGATTATGCCTGTATGCTTGTGATAAAATGAAATTGAATTGAAAGGCTTATGTGTTATGATTTCAATATTGGATGAAGTTTATTGTTATGAAAAGCATTCATTATTGATTGAAGTTTTGCAATCATGTTAGAACCTGGACTTTGGGGCAGTACTGGCTTTTGAATTATGAAAAATGGAGGAATAAGTCGAAAAGTGATGCAATGTGATGAAATGTGATCAAAGGATTGTTATATGATTTGTTTCAAGGATTGTTTAAAAAGCAGTACTTTCCTAGGTGGAAGCGAAAGGGGCTATATCGTGGTCGTCTAGGCTGAAGAGATGTTGTAAGGCCTAAGACTGGATCTTTCTATAGCGCTGCTTTGCTCACCTATTGGTTGTTAAACCACCTCGAGGAACTTAGAATGGACATGAAAGTTATTTTACTTTGCATTGCATTATGTTGTGAATTGAACGTGGATTGTGATTGTGCTAAGTTTATACAGTATAGTTGTTCAAATGAGGTTGTTCAAAATATGAGAGAAAAAAAAAATCCATAATCACGTGAATATTAATGTAAGAACCTAGAGT
>JAESVK010069730.1:4979-26608 GCA_017140935.1 Hamamelis virginiana
CCATCAATGGACGGTTTCTTAAAAGGTATTATCCTACCTTATGGGAGTTCGTTCAGAACCAAAAACCTTAGTCATAGAATAAGTTGAGGCCGTTCAAGACCTTTCTAAAATAAAACAGTGCAAGACAATTGTTCAAAAATACACAAAGAAAGGAAAGGAGAAATGAAATTGTCCAAGAACATCAAAATAATTGTTTGAAATTGCCTAACTCAGAAGTTGACATTTGGGATCCTGCTCCATATGGTCATCACCTCAGACTCCTTGTCTTTTGCATCTCTCGCCTTTGATTCCCAAGTGAGCACGTTGGATGCAGAGGCTTTGTATTCAAAACCCATCTTTTCAACGTTTTTCCAGCCATCAGCTACCATTTGTTGAGTTTTCTGAACAACGAGCTTTTGAGCAGAAACTGCATCTTCTTTAACAACCAGAGCAGCTTGAAGGTCAGTAATTTGTTTGCGAAGATTTTCAGTCTCAGCAGCAAGATTAGACAGCTTTCCTTGTTCAGAGTCACGATCAGCGCGAGACTTAATGATAGAGGGCACCAGATTATCGATGGAGACCTTAAGATCTTGTCTACGTTTGAGTAGAGCTTCACAAGCACGTCTCTCTGTGTAGTTATCTTGAAATTCCATCACAAGATCTGGGAATTGGATGACATGATTTTCCAACGAGCTTATCGTGGAGGCCAAGCTGGGGATTCCTTTCAGGAAAACAAAATGATCTTGAAGTTCGCGAGCCATTTCGAAAGAGATACTAGAGAGAGGAGTTCTATAAATCTCAAGAAATTGGGCCTTCACAGTTAAAATTTTAGCTTCATGAGACATCTCAAAAGGTATTTCAACTGAAGAAGAAATGAAGGGATTATCAGTCTGCATTGAAGTTGAATTAAGAGAGGCTGTCCAAGCTTCAATATCATCAGGGATATCAGAAGATATGATATTTGGGGGATTGAACATGGTAGAGGTGGCTGTGGAATCTTTTTCCATTGGCAAAGGACTTGTAGTAGGAGAAGGAAAGGGACTACCAGAGGTTTTTGATCTTTTGGTGGGCGGACTCTCTTCTGGCACATCAAGACCTTTACCTTTAGAACCCTCATCATCAGAAATCTCAACCGGGACAGTGCTACCCGAACTGGGAGAAGATTTTGAAGAAGACTTTAATCTATCAGATGACCTACGGGGACCATGTCCAGGTTTAGGGGTTGATTTTTTCCTTTTTGGAAGTTCTTTTGGAAGATCAGTGCTTGGAATGATGGCTGAAGGCAAACCAACAGAGGCTGTTACACCTGAAACAAGAAGAGTATAAGAAGAGGTATTCCTTCTTGGGAAATTAAGAAACAAGTGGAGAAGATTACCTGTTTTTCCTGTCCTTTTAACTTTAGGAGGCTTTATGGGCTTTTCACTTCCGGAGATTGGCTCTAAGGCCTTGGACAATCGGTCAAGTAAAATATGGAAACCATGGTTAGACACCCTTTTGAAGCAATCGAGCCACCAAAGCTTAAAAGATAAAGTGGTTGAAGGTTTATTTGGGAGATGGGGAAGAAGAAAATCTTTTAGATTATCCAGGTAAGTAAAGTTCATTTCTCTCAATTTATCACCTTGATCATAGACTCTCCGTGAGTGAGGAGGGCAGTTCACAGAATACAGAAATGGTGGAGCAGGAAGGCCTTGAGTAAACCCAAACTGTCGACTGAGAAGATTAGGTGAGTAGTACTCTATCCCTATTTTCTTATTCCTGGGATCAAAATTGCCACCATAATGGAGTTCTCTACCAACAAGGTAGGAAGCCCATATCAATTTCTGTTCAATAAGGTGAAGACCGACAAAAGGGGGCTGAAGGGTGAACCATGAAGAACCATATTGGCGACAGCCAAAAGGAAAGAATAAAGAATCAGAACGATCAAAGGAAATCTTCCAGAAAAAGGTAATATACTCAGAAAAAGATTTTGGTTCGAAGTAAGGCCTTACCCACTTAAAACCATAAGTTGGGTAGGCCTCTGAGATGACTGTACACTGGAAAAGGTCTGGGAAATATTCAAAGAACCACAATTGCAATAACCAAAGAGGATCTCCAGTTATACATAAAGACTTTTTACAAATTTCTGCAAGACCTCTATACAGATGAAACAAGACAAAAGGAGCTAAGGCCAGTTTTCGGCCTGATGCTAAGGCTATTGCGATCCGGTGATACTCTTGTGTCATTTGTCCGGCAGAAACACGTAAAACAAATCGGCACAACCACATTAATAGGAAAGCACAGTGTTCTTGCTGAGATATATTGGGAGAGAAGGTGTTGGGTTGATACTCAGATTTTTGATACACAGTCCAAGAAGAAGTGGCATTAGAGAAAGAGAAATCTAAGTTTGACTCAGGATCATAAATGGCAGAAGGGAGGTCTCCGATTGGTGAAAGGCCCGTCAACGCACATACATCCAGAATAGTGGGAGACATGGGGCCACAAGGAAAAAGAAAGGCATTAAGAGAACGACTCCAAAAACAAGATGCAGCAGCCAAAAGGTTTTTATCCATTGGAATAGTGTTTGTACTCAACTGGATGTGGTGATAAATCCCTAGGTCTTTCCAAAGAGGTCCAAACTGGGGTTCAAGTTTATCAACCCAGGTCAGAACTAGGTTTTGGCCAAGTTCTTTGGGTTTTTGCCCATTCAGACCAGTTTAGACCTTTGGATTCTAAGAGTAAACTTTCATTCACAAATAAAGGATAATAAGAATGTAAAAGTTCAGTTCAGGAATAGAAGGGCACTGAAAGAAAAGACCAATAATGTTGGAAGAGATTACCTGACTATTGATCACTGGATCAAGTTGCTCCCGAAGGTCATTAGAAAACTTCTCAGAGTCTGGTGATGGCGGATTAGAAGTATGAGTAGACATGGTTTGAAGGTATGGCAAACAAGAAGAAGACGAAGGAAGAAAAAGGAAAACGAAAAGTTTGAGAAGACAGGAGCCAGTTTAAGGCAAATCAGAGTAGTCCCGGTACTAATGAAGATTTGATTTCCCATAAGAGGTGATAAGAACAAACGGCATATTTTGTGGGATTTCGTGAGATAAGTTGAAAGGGCTTTAGAGCTTATCTGAACATATTTGAAATTTAATTTTTAATCAAACTCCAAATAGGGGGGCAAAGTGTTTACTGTAAAAAATGCCACATGGGCATTATTAAAAGTTGCCACGTAGGCATATAGGAATGAATAGAGTGGTGCCACGTGAAAAGCTGAAATAAGCTTTTAGAGTATGAAAATTAGTCACGTGGCAGCTGGGCATGAGGCACATAGCAGTTAAACATGGAAGAAGTGGGCTGAAGTGGCATGCAATGGGCAGTTTCTGGAAATGGGCATTCCATCATGGGATAATGGGCCATCAAATAAGGAACATGGGAGAAATGGGCTCTAGCGGTTAACAGCCCAGCCTTCTATAAATATGAAGCAGCAGTGACAAAAACAGGACACACAACTCAATCCAAAATCAGCCTATGGCAATTCTCTTTAAAATCTCATTTCGTTTCTCAGTTTAAATGCTCTAGTTTTAGTTTTCAATTCAAGCAGCAGCAGTTTAGCATTTTCAAAGCAATTTCCAGTCTTCATCTACAGTAGTTAATCAACGTCTCCAGTAGCAGTCCATTTATCTTCAGTAGCAGTAATCTGTCCACCTTCGGTTAGTTTGTAATTGAATTCTTTGTTTTCCAATTTCATAGTTTAATCTTACTTTAGTTATCAATGAAGTTTATTTCTCATTTTGTTCATCTAAGTATTACAAGTATTTCTTTTGTATTTCAATTTTATTTAGTTTAATTTCAATTAATGAGTTACTTTATATCTAATTTATTTTCCTTATTTCAAGTCATTGTCTTTTGAAGTCTTTTAGATTTCTAACACTAGAACCCAAGAGGATTAACCTCTGATTTTCGTCAATCGCCTGATTTTTAATTTCAATTCTAATATTAATTCCAAAGTGACCGTCTAGGCATCTAAGACTTTTCTTAGATTCTCGGCCTAGAAGGTGCTAGAGGTCGTGTTCACACGGTCTTTGGGCTTTTGAGCCCTGGCACGCCCACGCATCAAGACCTTACACCAAAGGTCTCGAGACCGCCGTTTACACCAGGAACAGTTAGCAACTAATCATTTTATGCAATTGTATAAAAATTTCCATTTAAGGTGTGTTTCAATTGTTAAAAATGGCCCACATGTTCTAAAGACGATGAAAATAATATTTTAAAAAGAAATTTAAAAGATGATACCAAACACATGCGACCATTTATACGAAACACATCTATTTCCACTATTTCTTTTATATTATTACTCATTTGTTCACTATTTGTTTATGTTCAAATAAATCGAGGTAAAGATAAAGGTAAATGTTACTATTACTTTTAATTTTTAATTTTATGATCAAAAACATGAGAGCCTATCCATGTCAATATCAACCATTCCCTTCCATTTTCACTACAACCAATGTTAAAAATACAAATAATAAAATAAAAATCATAGAAAATAATATGGCCGCCATAATTATATTTACATAAATTAAATTAAAATTTCGCAAGAAATTTCTATATGATATACTGAATAGGGGGAGGGGACACCACAACGTGAGAATTGTGGGACACTTGGAGATACAAGTCCACCACAAACTTGCAAAAGGCGAGAGTCAAATCCGCGGCCACTTAGATGAGAGGCATGGGTCCTGGCCAACTTAGCTAACTCCAGTTGGTTATAAAAACTCATATATTTTCCATTAGATTGGTTAGAGAATGAGGCCAAATAATAAGAAGAAAAAAATCGTTTTGGTGAATTTTTTTTAAAAACGGTAATAGGTTAATTTTACACAATTTGTTGACAGTGATAGTCCAAACAACTAGTTAGGAGATGGGAGTGTAATTTTTAAAAACCTCAAAAAAGGTCTTTGTGTTTTTTACATATCACCCATGAGGGGAGTGTAATTTGAGAAATGCTAAGTCGATCAAATTTTTTTAAACTAAATGATATATTTGTAAGATATTTTTTCAACTTTTGTACATTTTTGAAATACACAGAAATTGAGACTGTGTTATTCTGACACATCATTTGGTTTGAAAAATTTGGTCTAATTAGATTTGGTCCAGCTAGCATTACTCGTGTAATTTTCCCTTTTAAAATACACTAACACATACTTAAAGATAAAAATATATAAAAATAATATTAAAAATAAAATAATTTATTAAATTAAAGTTCAATTTGTAGATGAATGAAATCCATTCTGTCCCACATCGCCTAAATGAAAGGCTTGCTATAACTTCATATACCTGAATTGGGCCCTCCACCTACAAGCTTAGGCTTTTAGGTTGGAAACTTAACATGGTATCAAAGTATTGGTTATCCACGTGACAAGGCCCAAACAAGTCTGTACGTGAGGGGGAGTGTAGAAGAATGAAATCCACACTGTCCCACGTCGCCTAAATGAAAGGCTTGCTATAACTTCATATACCTATATTGGGCCCTCCACCTACAAGCTTAGGCTTTTAGGTTGGAAACTTAACACAATTATCAACACAAACCCAAGAAGCCAATCTGATAAATATTTAAATAAAAATAATATAAATATTTTATCAATATACCTTCCCTTCCTTAATTTTATTATATTATAAAATAAAAAGATGGATTAGGACTTAAATACATTTTCATTTTCTTCTTTATTTGACTAATGGATAAAAACAATATCATGAAAGCTTCGTAGTTCATTTTGAAGCACCGACTGAAGATGCTCCTTTGGAAGCAAGCAAGGCATGAAGGTAATGGAGAAGAAACCAAAGCAATTAAAGTTTGTTCACCTGGAATGATGCTGACCCCTCTGGATTTAATGGGAATCACCATCTCTGAAATGCCCAACGTGCTTCTCTGCTCTGTTCAATTTTATCTCCTAGTGGGAAACTCCAGTGCTGCTAGTGCGTTTTAGTACAGTACGGGGGCACGCCTTAAAAGGCAAGAGACCAGGACCACAGGTTGAATAATATTTTCTTTTCTTTCAGTTTTTCCCGGGAAAAATAGAAAGAAGTAAAAATTCAATTCAAAACAGCGAACCAAGATTACAATATATATGGATCATACTAATACAGATGCATTCAATGAAAATTTCCAAAATGGCTTTCTTTCTTTAATTAGGGCAATCAAATTTTACAAACAAAATTAATGAATTTTGCAAAACCCTAATTACGTAACTTTGTTTACTTAATACGTCGTGTCACAAAAATTTCAATCGTTTTATGCTAAGGTAAATCATAAATGGTAATTACTCGACACTTCTATATCTTCCTTCCACTCGTGAATGTGTTCGATAAAGACTAACTCGAGTATAATCGATTATTAAACTAGTCAAGCTCAAGTTTGGAATATGGGCTTGTTTAGTAAACAAGCTTGTGAATTAACTCATAAATAAATTTGTGAATATATAGGGCTTGAACAGATGCATATATATTTCAATTATTTAGGGCTTTCCATATTTTATTTTTCTCATTATTAATTGTTTTCCACATAGTTCTTAACCTTAGCTTCCGTCTCGTGGAAGGTTGTTGATTAGGACTTGAAGACAGGCTCCTTCACTCTTTTAGCGAGTTAGCAATTATTGTTCTTTGAGAATGTTTTTCTACTTTGTCATTGCACAGACCATTTTGGGCGAGCAATATCTTATGATTTTAAGGATAATTATGACATATTTATACAAAGTAGTAGTGTCCAAATTCAATATATATATATATATATATAAAAACCTTGTTGGGTCTTAAAAAATAAGAACTTGCACATGAATTTAACCACACGAAAAATAAAAATAAGAAGTATTTGAGCTCAAATTGAACTTAAATTATTATATTAAGTGAGTCGAGATTGAATATATATATTTCACTTTTATTATTCTTATATCCAGCTCGATCACAAAAATGATAAAGCCAATATCGAACAAAAACCAAATTTAAGCAATTAAACATTTGATCGAACCAAATTCGATAATCCAAAATCCGACCCGAATAGGGTGGTTTGCAACTGGATGCTCCAGGTCAAGAGAAACCGTAGGGTCAACGCGTGAAAATTCACGGGTCAGTGGTTTTTTACTTTTTTTACAGTTTTAGCTTTGCCGCGGTGGTTAATTTTGGTGGGAATGATAAAAGACGTTAGCGATTCGAAAATTTAAACGTGGGTTCTTATCACAAAATGGCCAAAAGCCCTCACTTTGCATTCTCTGTGACGGTGTGACCAGGACTTTCTATATCTTCCTGCCGCCCGCGTTCTCTCTCAGAAACCCTAATTTTCCCTCTCCTCGTTCTATCCAATCACAAAACCCTAAAAACCTCTCTCCACCTTTTTCCTCAATCATATCTCACAAACCCTAAAAGTCTATTTGCCCACTCTTTCACGTGATCATCTTTTTCGTCAGCTGACAACCGAATATGCCAAGCGGTACTGCTCTATATGTTGCAGAAATTATCCTATTCTTGTCTGTAATCTAGGGCTTCTTCTGTATCACTGAATCAACTTTATAAACATCTTATATATATATGTACATGTATCGGTTTGTACGAAGTCTATCTTTGATGTATTTGAAATCGCTTTTCTCTGTATGTTAAGTTTCGGTTTTTTTTTTTAAATTTTTTTTTTTTATATATATATATATATATATATATATATATATATATATATATATATATATATATATATTTGTTTTGATTTTTTTTTCTTGGAAAAAAACGGAGTCTTTTGTGTTTCAATAGCTGATGTTTTTCGTGTTACAGTAGTATCATCTGAATTGTAGATGGTAATAATTGCTGCTGAATTTTGGGCCCTGTTGATTCATTTTGGATGGTGGTTTGAGTTTCTTTTCTGTTGTTTATTTTGATGGCAAATTGTTTAGTTATTAGATGTTTGTTGGTTTGTTGGTTAGCATGAAGACGAGTTTTGAACCTAAGCCTCTGGTACGATGCCAGTTAGGCTTTACCACCTGGTCCGGGAGTATCTTCTCCTATGTTTATTTATTTATTGGTTTGTTATTGAGACCATGAATATTGATGGATGAAAAGTCAATTTATCGAAGCTTCCTATTTATGTATGTGTATGTATATAACTTCAGAGATCACCTTCAAGTGTTTTTTAAATTCTACTGTTCAAGTGACCTTTGATTGACTTTAAAAATGATTGGCTTTATGTTTCTGCATCTTTGTAATTGAGGATTTATGAATTTAAAGTTTCTTTTCGTACTCAATGAATTAGAAAGTGTTTGTAATATCAGTGTCGAATATGATTATTAATTGACAGTGAAGGCTCGTGTTAGAAACTGGGTGGTTGATAATTACATGTAGAAATTGTTTGAATTTATTGTTTGTTCGCATGATTTTTAGTATGGATGAATTTTGAATTTTTTATTCTTAATTGGGTTTGGAAAAGCATTGATGCGATTGTAATTTAATATTAGTGCTGCGTTCATTTTCAATTGATAATGAAGGACTGCCGGGTACTTGGTAATTACAATTGTTTGAATTGACATTGATCCTTTGTTTTTTCAGATTGATGTTTTTAATGTTTGAAAAACTCTAAAATATTTTAACTTTCTTGTTTAACTAGTCATATTTTAACTTTTTTGTTTAATTGGTTTTCCCATTAACATTGAAGGATAATATCAGAAATTGTGTAGTTGGTATGTACAACTATGAAGAGTCTGACTTTATGTTTATGATCTTTTTGTGTTAAGGATTGATGAATTCAAAACCTTGGGACAATAAAATGGAAGTCGATAGGAAGGATGATCTTAAGGCACCTCTGTTGCGACCTCTGGACAGTGTTGCAGTCAGTGTCCCTCAACCGATTCAAAACACAAAAAAGAAAATTAGGACGGTTATCTTCAAAATAAGGGATACCAAGTGTGCATCTTGTGCGACATCCATAGAATCTGCACTGGGAAACCTTAATGGGGTCAAGAGTGTCATGGTGTCGCCACTTCAAGGCCAGGCTGAAGTCAGATACTTGCCAGAACTCATTACAGTAAGTTAGCTTTTAGAACAGAGCTGAATTATAAAGTCATCCTTTTGTGTCAATTTTAAATGAAGAGCCTAGTTTTGATCATCTTCAGATTGCAGGACAAGTCAGCATCATCATGTTTCTTTGCAATCTGTTGTCGTTATGATTTGCTCTGCTATGCAGATTAAATATCATATACGTTATTTATTTATTTTTTTGTTTCCTGAAAAATTTTGCCATGCAATAAATTCTAATCCACCATTTAGTAGTTATATTTCGATTTTGACAATTCTCTAAAGCATAGACAATATATGATTTTCAACGTGCACTTTGCTCTGTGTGTGCATGTGCCTGCTTGCATAAAAGGGCCCTCATGGAATAGAAAATGCAAAGTATAAGGTGCAATCCATCAAAATATTTTGTTTGCTAGGAACACTATTGACTTGTGAGATTCTCGACTCTAGTTTACCGTTCCTAGCTGGGTGCCCCTTACAAACCTTAATTTAGAAACTTAAAAGAATTTTTTTTTTTTCAAGTCTAGTGTGATGGTTTTACAGTTTCTATTTATTTCCATTTTAATTTTTAACTTACCTTTCTGTTTTGTATGATGTTAAGAATTTACAATGAACTTCTTTTATAGGCAAAAACAATAAAAGAAACTGTTGAAGACACAGGTTTTCATGTTGATGAGTTTCCAGAACAAGACATAGCAGTATGCCGGCTCAGAATTAAAGGAATGGCTTGCACCAGCTGCTCTGAGTCTGTTGAACGTGCTCTTTTAATGGTTGATGGAGTTAAAAAAGCAGCGGTGGGCCTAGCTCTTGAAGAAGCAAAGATCCACTTTGATCCTAACCTCACTGATACTGATCACATCATTGAAGCAATAGAAGATGCTGGCTTTGGAGCCGATCTCATTAGCTCTGGGAATGATGCGAACAAAGTGCATTTAAAACTCGTAGGAATCAATTGTCCGGAAGATGTTACCATTATTCAATCCTCTCTTGAGTCAGTAGAAGGTGTGGATAATGTTGAAATGGATTTGGCTGGAAATAAGGTTACCGTCAGCTATGACCCGGACCTCACTGGTCCACGGTCTCTTATACATTGCATCCAAGAAGCTGGTCATGGGTCCACCTTTTACCATGCAAGCTTGTACGTTCCTCCAAGACGTAGAGAAACAGAGCGGCAGCAGGAAACTCGAATGTATAGAGACCAGTTCTTCTGGAGCTGCCTATTTTCAGTTCCAGTATTTGTGTTCTCCATGGTACTTCCAATGCTTCATCCTTATGGGAGCTGGTTGGATTACAAGATTCACAACATGCTCTCTGTTGGGATGTTTCTAAGATGGATCCTTTGCACACCAGTGCAGTTCATTGTTGGCAGAAGGTATTTTATTAGATTTCATATATATAAATAAATTTGTTAACGGCTTCTTTGATTGTTAATGATTTGTTGATCTGTTTTTTGAAGAGAAAGTAGAGCTATGCAGATAAATTTCTTATACACAATAATCATTGGGTTTTGAATGTGGTTTGCCAGGTTTTATGTGGGATCATATCATGCACTGAGACGTAGATCTGCCAACATGGATGTTCTGGTTGCTCTGGGCACCAATGCTGCTTATTTCTACTCTGTATACATAGTAATAAAAGCATTGACATCAGATACATTCGAAGGGCAAGATTTCTTTGAGACTAGTGCCATGTTGATATCCTTTATTCTCTTAGGGAAATATTTGGAGGTTCTGGCTAAAGGGAAGACATCAGATGCTTTAGCAAAGCTGACAGACCTTGCTCCTGATACAGCTTTTCTGTTAACACTAGATGGTGATGGAAGTTTCATCTCAGAGATGGAAATTAGCACTCAACTGATACAAAGGAACGACATAATTAAGATTGTTCCAGGGGCAAAGGTTCCTGTTGATGGCATTGTAATAAAAGGCCAAAGCCATGTAAATGAGAGTATGATCACAGGAGAAGCAAGGCCAATCTCTAAAAGACCTGGTGACAAGGTACCTGTTTGATTGCTCTCAGTTTTTGATACTCGGGACATTCCCAGAAAATGCTGAATGGTAAATTTCATGAACAGGTTATTGGTGGGACCATGAACGAGAATGGATGCTTACTGGTTAAGGCCACTCATGTTGGGTCAGAGACTGCTCTTTCCCAAATTGTTCAACTAGTGGAAGCTGCTCAGCTTGCCAGAGCACCTGTTCAGAAACTAGCTGATCGGATTTCGAGGTTTTTTGTTCCCACTGTGAGTTCGTTTGTTTCTTTCCTCCAACATTCTACCTTGGATTTTTTTTGTTATATTTTGAATAAGTGGAACAGTTCCATAGGCTTTTTGAATAGTTTACTCTTAAAGTTCACTCCACTCACCCCCAACCCTTAGAGGGGCTCTCCCATTAAATGGAAGATCAGGATTGTAAATGGCTGTGAATAAAAAGACTTAAAACATACAGTCAGCAGCGCAGGGATATCAGCAGGTGGTATTTCACTCCAGGATGCAGAAACATGTTCAAGGCTTGAAGTCTAGTTGCAGATTTGTAGCTGATGCTTTCTGTAAATTCTGCTTTTCTTGAACTTTCATGAGACCCTGGACCAGAACATCCTAATGTTTTCAACCCATGCGCAAGTCACTCTCTTATAGTCTAGAAAAGATGTAAAGAAATCTAAAATCTTATTGTTTGAATGTATTGGTACTTCATAACAAGTCATGAAAAAAAATGAGGGAAAATTTTCTTCTGATCTTGGAACATATTTTAAATAGCTTCTAGAACCACAGCATAGTTTTATAAATATATGAAAAAAAAAATTATGGCCACGCACTTTGCAATGCATTTTCTATTAATTCCATTATTACCCCATTATTCCATTAAATTTTTCATTAAGATCCAAGGGGCATCAATTGCATCAAGCAATTTCTTATTTGAACATACTATTTGTTACAATCTTTTGTTCTATGACAGGTTCTCATTGAAAAATTGATCTTCTTGTTTGTTGACCAATTTTAGGTTGTTGTAGCAGCCTTTCTTACATGGCTGGGATGGTTTATCCTTGGAGAAGCTGGTGTTTACCCTAAAAGTTGGATACCAAAAGCAATGGATGGATTTGAACTTGCGTTGCAGTTTGGAATTTCGGTGCTGGTGGTTGCCTGCCCTTGTGCTCTGGGATTGGCAACCCCTACAGCAGTCATGGTTGCCACCGGAAAGGGTGCTTCACAAGGTGTGCTCATCAAGGGTGGAAATGCACTTGAAAAGGCACACAAGGTATGCGAACTCTTGAATCGGACTGCAGTTTGATATTTGGGTTTTGTTTTGTACTACTTAAAAAATACTCAACGAGGCCTTATCCCAACTAGTTGGATTTGGAACTCAAGAAACTTCGCACCTTGGCTCTGTTTGGTATTAGGGTTTCTGATTGCATCACAAGAAGTTGATACATTTTTTATACCATATTTTTTAAAACTCCTCAAAATGTAGGGACTTTCTTTGATTATTCTAGGATGATGCTTTCAGGAAATTGGATGGTTTTCCTGATTTCACCTGTCTAATACTATGCAAGCACATTAATAACATGGCATATAGGCGTTTACAATTATAGAAAACACATGCTTCATCTTAGAACATTTATATGCTCCTTGTCCAATATTATTATCCGTTGAAACAAGCACAGCCTTTGTTGAAAATTACAATCTTTTTCTTCAAATTGAAGGAAATGAAGGAAAGTGAATTCTTCTAATTTATGTGATATATGTTTGTGAAAAATAGCTGTCTGTAAACATCTCATTCATTTCATATTGTGCATTACTTTAGTAATATGAGCAAACTGTCATTATTGTCACGATGACAGATGCCTGATTAAACAGCATCGTTTTACTTCTTTTCCTTTATATATTTTTTGCTGCCAAATTGTCAATACTCAATACAGTGGGGTTGGTTCACTTTTTGGGATTCATCACATGTCACAAGTTGCCTTGCAGTTATGACTTGAAGTTTTTACTGAGCCTTATTTGATCCTGCAGGTGAAAACAGTTGTTTTTGATAAGACGGGAACTCTGACAGTTGGAAAACCAGTGGTAGTTAGTGCAGTGCTCTTTTCAAGTTTTTCAATGGAGGAATTCTGTGACATGGCTACTGCTACAGAGGTGGGTCTACGTATTTAGAGCGTTGTTTTAACAAATTATTTGGGATCTGGGTACATTTTGGATTTCAGGCACTAATTGGGAAAGTGTTATAAATATAGTCTGGAAGACTGGCGTTGCATAATAGCTTGGAAAGAGTGCTAAGAATTATTCAGACACAAAAATCTCTAATGAACTTGATTTTTTTTGGCTGTGTGTTGGTTTGGGGGTTGTTGGGGGGAGGGGGGGGGGGGGGTTGTTGGGTTGAAATGACACATTTAAGTGAAAGAGAAGCATGTGCTGTCATTGTGGAATTTACTGGAACAGCTGAAATGTGTCATAGATAACATGAGAAATACGTATGCACTACTCGTTGTATTCATGAGTAATCAGTGATTTTTAGAATAATCTGCTATAAATCTAATTGATGCACACATAATGAGAAAGACACGTGTAGTTCATGACTTTTTAAAGATTTGGGTGTCTTGTAATGCTGATGAATGAAAGCACGTGAAATTAATTTCTTAAAATTCTTTCCGAATTTTTATCATCAGGCAAATAGTGAGCACCCAATTGCTAAAGCTGTGGTGGAGCATGCAAAGAAGCTGCGCCAGACATTTGGATCTCATACTGAACATGTCCCAGAGGCTAAGGACTTCGAGGTGCACACAGGTGCTGGGGTGAGTGGAAAAGTTGGTGATAAAAAGGTCTTGGTTGGGAACAAGAGGCTCATGCGGACTTTTAGTGTCCCAATTGGAGCTGAGGTTGAGGACTACATTTCAGAAGCTGAGCAGCTGGCTCGCACTTGTGTTCTAGTTGCCATTCAGGGGAGTGTTGCTGGAGCTTTTGCTGTGACTGATCCTGTAAAACCAGAGGCTAGGCGTGTCATAGCATTTCTCCACTCAATGCACATCTCAAGCATCATGGTAACTGGTGACAACTGGGCCACAGCAACTGCAATAGCAAAGGAGGTAGGAATTGAGAAGGAGAAGGTGTTTGCTGAGACAGATCCACTTGGAAAAGCCGATAAGATCAGAGATTTACAAGTAAGTTCATTTCGATGTAACTTCAAAATCTGCACAGCCCCCTATGAATTATAAATCTTTAAATGAAATGCAGCGGTCAATGATTAGTGAGTAGGTGATGGCATAGTTGGGAAGTAATTCTAGAGGTCTAATCCTTGAAGGCTACAGTAGAAAAAACAAACAGTCTAATCAATAAAAAATTATATAAAATTGAACTCCTGCAATATGGTGCAGTACTTTTGTGCCTAAGGAATCTTTCTATGCACCCGTCCTGTCATCTTGAGTAACTCAATGAACATTTCCAAGTGACTGCCTGGGTTAATAATCACTGCTTGGAAAAGCTTGAAAGGTGATATATTAGGTTGATAATCTAATCTATTTATTGCTAGGAAACAATTTATTGTTCCTCAGTGTTTGAAGTTTAAATTTTATTGGCGTATTATCTATAGTTAGTTAATTACCTCTGAACCCCTGCCATGATCTAGTAAAGTCTGGCCTTGTTTTGACTACTGAACTTAAATTTGTTGCAGATGAAAGGGATGATTGTCGCAATGGTGGGTGATGGGATAAATGATTCGCCAGCCTTAGTTGCAGCCGATGTTGGAATGGCAATTGGTGCGGGCACTGATGTAGCTATAGAAGCAGCTGACATAGTACTAATCAAGAGCAACTTGGAAGACGTAGTCACAGCCATAGACCTTTCTAGAAAGACACTTTCCCGGATCCGGCTCAATTATGTTTGGGCCCTAGGTTACAACATACTTGGCATGCCAATTGCTGCAGGAATTTTATTCCCCTTCACTGGAATCCGGTTACCACCTTGGCTTGCGGGTGCTTGCATGGCTGCTTCATCCATCAGTGTCGTTTGTTCCTCTCTCCTGCTGCAGTCTTACAAGAAGCCTTTGCATGTTGAAGATCCTTGAGGGCCAATGGCTAGTTTCTAGCTTCAAGTTGCATTAGTTATCTCATTGCTGCAACCATAAAAAACACCTTGGGGGATCCTGATTCTGCCCCTCATATCTTGTGTTTTTCGCCAACCATAGTGACAAGGTGAGCATTGTACCTCACAATTGCTTCTTATATTTGTTACACATTATCAAGGATGGCAAGTGCATCACATATTCACATGTGGTGCCAGTGAGACAACTAAAGAATCTTGTAACAAATATTTGATTTTAATAATATTAAACCGTAAATTTGGAGAAAATCAGGTCATCACCGCGATTGGAATCCAAAACTACCACTCCCCTTTCTCTCAACACTCTTCAGAAATGAAAAAGTATGCATCCCTAAAAAATTGTATATATACTGACATGATTATTCAACTATGATGGAAGGAGGGAGATCTCATGCCATGAGGCTCAATCACGGTTGCAACACAGAATACTAAAATGGTGCAATCCTCCTTTGGTTTCCATTATACCATGGGCTACCTTGCAGGATAGTAGTTTATAATTGTTCTAGGGCAAATCATTTCAAATTACATTATGTTGTGTGCTGATCTTGAGAAATATTAAAGACCGTTGAAAGTTGTTTCCATCATTTTGATCCAAAATGTTTGTCATTATGACATTGTGTATTTTTGGTTAAACTCTTCTCTCTCTCTCTCTCTCTCTCTATCTCTCTCTATCTCTTTATGCTTGATAATTACTAAATTTGATTAAAGTTATATTATTTATCCATTCAAAATCAGCAGTACCAACACGATTAGCTTGCGGATAGTCATAAATCATGATTGAACCGGTCCATGCCTACCCCTATTTGAAATGGCTGTTTACTTGTTTTTAGCTCCTGCACAAGCTTGTCTACATTGTTGTAGAGAGATTTACTTGTCATCTTAACAAGCAACACAACTTTGATTCTATTTGGATTGCTTGGACCTAAACCCATGAATGGATCAATATGGGCTCGGTTCTCACTTTAAAAAAAAAAAAAAAAAAAACTATGAATTAGCACCGGCCTGTAGTATTAGAATTGAACCAATCTTACCAATCAGATGTTCAGATTGGCTGTGAAGTTTCCCTTCTTTATGCAAATATTTTTCAAGAATTTTCAATGATAAAAAGTAGAGTCGTAGCGTGCTAACATCCTTTAAAAGTCATTACTATTCCACACACTACAGCGACTATGAAAATTGAGACATTTTTAAAGTCTCAGCTTGAAGAGGAGAAAGCTGCCGAAATCAATGTAGCAACTTCTATTTATATTTTTTGATCCAACAATATTGTAGCAACTTCAACCAAAAGTTTGTCCTGTCTAATCAAATATAGCGAAACCAATGATAGCTTGTTCTTTAGTGATCTTCCATGCTCAATCCGCCACAATCATGATGTGTCATCCACAAAAATGTACATATATGATGGTTTTCGACAAAAATGTCCCTTTTTTTTAATTTTTTTTTTTTTACATAGGGCAGGACCAGTTCTGAGATTTTGGATGCCCTAGGCGAGCCCCTTAAATGTTTACATGTAAAATTTTAGTTCTTGAACCTTAGGGCCTGTTTACTTCATGAAAATTTTCACAATTTTCATTTTCTATGAAAATTTTTAAAAAATGATTTTCATTTTCAATTTTTGGATTTACAGTTGGTCTACATATTTTTTTCCATGTTTATAAGCATTGCCACGATATAATCATTGTTTTCAGTTTTTGTGAAAATACAAAAAACGTCTTTTTGATGTTTTCACATTTTCTTAAAAACTGAATTCATTTTCTTGAAAATAGTTTTCATTTTTTACAAGTAAACGCGTTTTTTAGGTTGTTTTCTGTTTTTATTGAAAATGAAAATGAAAATTGTGAAAATTTTCACGAAGTAAACAAGCCCTTAATTTCTCATAAGCTAAAACCTACAATAACCAATTGATAAAGCGGATTTCAATAGCCTCATACCGAACCTCCTATCACCATGAAAAAAAAAAAAACCACAGAGGCGCTATGGCCAGGTGCACCTGATGCATCAGGTGCCCTCTTGTAGAGCCACTTGCACTATAAATTTTGGAAAACTGACCGTTGGATTAGATACCCTTATAATGTATGTCATGCCTACCAAAAATCATAGTGATCCAACGGTTGGTTTTTAAGAAAATTGACTATTATAAAAATGATAACATTTTAAAGAACAAAAAAGTCATAGTTTTTCAAAATAACATTTTTAAAAAACCAATCGTTGGATTACTATGATTTTTAGCAAACATGACATACATGATAGGAGTATCTAATCCAACGGTCATTTTTCAAAATTTTCATCGCAAGTGGCTCTACAAGAGGGCAACTGATGCTTCTGATATTAGAAGTTATATATATATATATATATATATATATATAAGTTATTGTAATATAAGGTTGACCTTGCATAACCTTATGCAAGGTCGACTCCATATCTCCAATTTTTGAAGACTGTTCGTAAAACTGACCGTTGAATTAGATGCTCCACCTTTGTATGTCATGCCTACAAAAAAACACAGTGATTCGACGGTTGGTTTTTGAAATAACTCATTGTGAAAATATGCAACTTATTTGTTCTTCAAAAATCACTATTTTTTTTTTAAAGTCAGTTATTTCAAAAACCAACCGTCAGATCATTGTGATTTTTTGCAGACATGACATACAGAGGGAGAGCATCTAATCCAAATGTCAGTTTTACGAACAGTTTCCTAAAATTGGAGATATGAAGCTGACCTTGATGCAAGGTCGACCTTATAGTAGAATGACTTATACATATATATATATAGTTCCTTTCTTAAATGCACGTCCGTTTTTAACAAAAGGTGCGGACGTGAGGTGAGGCCGTTGGATTTAATTAAGACGCATCTGATGGCTGGGGCTGAAAGGAGGTGAACCGGGTTTAACTCACAAAGCCATTGTTGAGAAGTCGAACCAAATGAAGCTTCATTTGGTAAACGAAGAGAAGGAGACGCCCAAATCTCGAGAGGCATTCCCTAGAGCTTCTCAGCCATTCGCGAACCATGAACCTCCATTGAAGCTCCATTCTCACCTCACGACCATTGAAGCTCCATTCGATCCATTCTCACCTCACGACCATTGAAGCTCCATCCTCACCTCACGAAGCTCCGATCTCCTTCTCTGAATCGATTCCTCACCAAGCTAAACTGGTAAGTTTGGGCTTTTTGATGTTTCATTATTTTTTATTTTTATTTTTGAAAAATTATTTGTCAGATGCTCAGCCACGATTTCGTTTCCTCATAAGATTTAGGGCATTTTTTGCCTTCATTTTTTTTTTTTTTGAAAAATTATTTATCAGATTTAGGGCTTTTTTTCCTTCATATATATATACTTTTTGATGTGTAATTTTTTAGATTTAGTGCTTTTGTGAAGATCCTTCATATTTTTCGTTTCCTTAAAGCTCCTTCATATTTTTCGTTTCCTTCATATTTTTGCACAATAACGTCAACAATAACAGGGACTGTGTCTAGAATTCTTTAGGTTGATGTAGTTTGTTTGAATTTGATCTTTTAAGGTCCTTGAGAGGCTTGACTATCTTTGATTTTTTTCAATTTCATCAGGGACTGTGTCTAGAATTGCTGATTTTTTTCAATTTGATCTTTTGTTTTGATAGTAATTTTTTTTCTATCTAGCATTGATTTTTTTCCTTCATACTTTGGGCCGTAAATTAGGACATGTCCAATTCGGTACTACTTATTTGTGCACAGAGATATCTACTGGCATTGAATATTGTGACAATCAAGGCTGCTTATGAGGATGCTTTGTATGTTCATATTGTGATGGAGCTTTGTCTAGAATTATTGATTTTTTTTTTTTTATCTAAGATGTGGATCAATTTTAAGGTCCTTGAGAGGCTTGACTATCTAGGATGTGGATCAATTTCATCAGGGGCTGTGTCTAGAATTGCTTATTTTTTTCTAATTTTAGTTGATAAGCATTGAGTAATTTTTACTCCGGAATTGGTTTATGAGGAGTGGCTTCAAATCACTCAAATTATGTACTGAAGTTTACTTACCAGTCAGTTTGGCTTGGCAACCATTACATAAAAAATGAAATTTACAGATTTATGTATGTTTTCTTTGGCTTGTCCATTGTTAAAGAATATGTATGTTTTCTTGATATCTTTACAAATTTTACATTTTTTTTAGGTATGTGCAATTTTACTGTATTTTTATTATTTAACAAAGATAATTAACCCAATCTCATTGTGTATCTTGTAGAGCATTTCAAACACAAAATGAAGGAACACCACATGATCAAGATTTTAATGATGGGACGTCTCCTATAGGTAAGTGCTCGATTTCTCGTGTTACATTGATTTATTTTTTGTATAAATATTATTATTTTTTGCTATTTGTTACATTGTTTTTCCTTATTTAATTTCAATTAAAACAAAATTTTGATTGTATTTTTGTAGGGGATGATGAGTCGGATGGGAATTCATGTTGAAACAACAATTGATGGTCAAAATTTGGACAACACTGTGCGGAAAGATTAATGTCAACAATGATGTATTGGATATTGATATTATTTATATTTTCATTAGGGATTGATGTTAAGAGCATTTTAATTTACAAATGTTATAGTTGGGGATGTTATTAATTTATTTTGCACTTCTTGTTCAGTTGCCATATTCAGTTAAACGCACTTTAATATTTGTTGCTGAATCAGGGCTGAACAGGTGGCATCTTTAATTTAGGTTAATTTACTCATGAGTAAAGATAGGGTAAATGCATTATTTTGGGATGCCTATTGAACAGATTTTGGCATTAATGCCAATAGGTACGTCATATGGGGTGCCTTTTCAATAGATTTTGGCATCAATGCCATTTAGTGTCATATGATATGCCTTTTTTGAACAGATTTGGGCATTTAATGCCATTTAGTGTCATATGGGATGCCTATTTGAACAGATTTTGGGCATTAATGCCATTTAGTGTCATATGGGATGCCTTTTTTGCCATATTTGGGCATTTATGCCATTTAGTGACAAATGAGATATCTTTTTTGACAGATTTTGGCATTAATGACATTTAGTGTCATATGGGTTGCCGGATGCCTACCAGTTTTTGGGCATTAATGCCATTTAGTGTCATATGGGATGCCTTTTTTGGAACAGATTTTGGCATTTAATGCCATTTAGTGTCATATGGGATGCCTTTATTGACAAATTTTGGCATTAATGCCATTTAGTGTCATATGAGATGCCTTTTTTGATAGATTTGGGCATTTACGCCATTTAGTGACAAATGAGATATCTTTTTTGACAGATTTCGGCATTAATGCCATTTAGTGTCATATGGGTTGCCAGATGCCTACCAGTTTTTGGGCATTAATGCCATTTAGTGTCATATGGGATGCATTTTTTGAACAGATTTTGGCATTTAATGCCATTTAGTGTCATATGGGATGCCTTTTTTGACAGATTTTAGCATTAATGCCATTTAGTGTCATATGAGATGCCTATTTGAACAGATTTTGGGCATTAATGCCATTTAGTGTTATATGGGATGTCTTTTTTGACAGATTTTGGCATTAATGCCATTTAGTGTTATATGAGTTGTCAGATGCTTTATAGTTGGGCATTAATGTCATTTAGTGTCAATAGGGTTGCCTTTTTTAACAGACTTTGGCATTAATGCCATTTCGTACCAAATCGGATGCCAATAATTTATATATGCCAAATGATCAATTAATGCAAAATTTCTACCGTCCATACAAATATACAAACATAATTAGTTGCTTAAATAGCCAACATAGTTGCATCTTAATTTACAAAAATAAAACAAAAAAGCCATAGTCAAGCCTCTCAAGGACCTTAAAATTGATCCACATTCTAGATAAAAAAAAATCAACAATTCTAGACAAAGCTCCATCACAATATGAACATACAAAGCATCCTCATAAGAACCCTTGATTGTCACAATATTCCTGTGACTAGCCAAATGGTGCATTATCTGAATCTCCCTCTTAACATCCTCCATGTCTTCCCTAGAAATCAACTTCCTCTTCGAGATCGATTTGCACGCAAATTCAATGCCAGTAGATATCTCTGTGCACAAATAAGTAGTACCGAATTGGCCCTGTCCTAATTTACGGCCCAAAGTATGAAGGAAAAAAATCAATGCTAGATAGAAAAAAAATTACTATCAAAACAAAAGATCAAATTGAAAAAAATCAACAATTCTAGACACAATCCCTGATGAAATTGAAAAAAATCACAGATAGTCAAGCCTCTCAAGGACCTTAAAAGATCAAATTCAAGCAAACTACATCAACCTAAAGAATTCTAGACACAGTCCCTATTATTGTTGACGTTATTTGTGCAAAAATATCAAGGAAACGAAAAATATGAAGGAGCTTTGTGGAAACAAAAAATATGAAGGATCTTCACAAAAGCACTAAATCTGAAAAATTACACATCAAAAAAAAAAAAAATATGAAGGAAAAAAAAGCCCTAAATCTGACAACTAATTTTTCAAAAAAAAAAAAAAAATGAAGGCAAAAAAAGCCCCAAATCTTATGAG
>JAESVK010069736.1:0-17882 GCA_017140935.1 Hamamelis virginiana
AAAACCTAACCTTATCTAGCAGATACTGTCACTCAAGATGAAAAAAATAAACAAACAAAAAAACTCACCGGAGAAGATTGAGCCCTCGCCGGCAAAGATGGAAGATTGCCGTTATCCCCTCTCTCTCTCTCTCTCTCTCTCTCTCTCTATATATATATATATATGCGTAAATAGATATGCGGGATTGTGTGTTTGCGCTTAGATTATTGTGTTCTTTGAAAGCAATGCTGTGCAAATAGGAAGGGATTTTGAAGAGGGTTTGAACAATATCCAAAAAAATATGAAAGAAACTAGGGTTTTTGTGTTCTTGATATATTTTTGGAAGATATACATAAATTTGAGTTAAAATCGTCACGAACCTGTGCATATATTCTTGAGAGAGAGAAAAATGCATATATAATGATCATAGGAATAGAGAGTATCATCAGACCATTTATTTTCATGTATGATGAAGAGAGAGGGGATGAGAATTGAAGATGGAGAGTGAAGAAGAAGAGGAAGATCAGTTGCAGGGTGTACTGCGCTGCGCGTATGGCATTTTTTTGGGGGGTTTTTTTCCTTCTTTTTCTCGGTTGGGCAGGAAGTATCAAAATGAAACGTCGTGAGGGGTGCCGTTTTGGTGCAATGTTTAATCTCAACCGTTAGATGCCTTGATTCCTGATGTGTCTTCATCTCATTGAAAGTATAGCAAAGTCAAGTGCTCCCTCCGTCTCAATTTATGAGCATACATTGACTAAACAAGTTATTTATGAAATACATTGATTTTTTGATTTTATTATATTTTTAAGTTTGTATTTCAATTTTACCCTTCTAAAAGAAAGAATCATTCTCTAAATTATTTGATAAAGAAGTAGAATAGAAAATTTATTCTAATTTTTAATTTGAAAAGTAAAAGTGATCACATATTTTAGGACATCCCAAAATGAAAAGATGATCACAGAAATTGGGACAGAGAAAATATAGATTTTATCAAGTGGAGGATCCCGACGCGCTGGGTTAGTATAGAGATAAAAAATTTCTTTTTCATTGCCAAGGAGAAGATATCTCATAGATCTTGAGGAGAATCCAACTAAGATTGACATGCATTCAAAAGGATGAACAAAATTAAGAAAAACCAATCCCTCTCCTCCCCCCACCTTCCCAATATATGTATACATGAATGATTATGTCAGCACATGCTGATTTTCGTGAAATGCATATTTTGAAAAACTGATGGTTGGATTAGATACTATCCATATGTAAGTAAGGCGAGCCAAAAATCACAGTGATCCAACAGTTGGTTTCTCAAATATGTCACTGAGAAAAACCATGACAGTTTTCAGCGGTCAGAATTTTTCACAGTCTATATTTAAGATCTGCTTACCACTTATGATAGTTATTTTGAAAAACCAACCGTTGGACTAGATAATATTCTTATGTATATCATCATGTATGTCAAAAATCATAGTGATCCAACGATTGGTTTTCAAAATACAGACTGTTAAATAATGGTTACAGCATCTAACAGTATTTACGCACTCGAGCAAGAAACCAGTCTTCAACCGATTTCACTGGGGATTCATAACCCCCTCTTCCTCTTCCATTTTTCTCTTTCAGCTCTGTTCCAGATAATTAGAACAACTTCAAGTGGTGGGATGGCCTGAGGAAATGAAGAACGAAGCTTTGTAGAACATGGAGGTCCTTGAGTCAAGATCATCCATAATGTAATAAACATCTTTACTTGTTTAATCCAATAAAATGGTGTTTTCTGCCAGAGCTATTAAAATTTGATCCCTTTTGTGTTTATTTTAACTTGTTCCACTTGGAAATTGGCATCTATTTTTGTTTAGGAAAAGGTTTTGCCCCTTCACCTGGGCTCTAATAGCCCTAGACCAATCCTGTTTTCCTTTTGATTATGACTTGTGAGGATGGAAATTTTTGTTAGCGGGCTGCTAAAACTTTGTTACCTGAGCTGTATAAGTATGAACAGATGGTTATAAGCAAGCAGGTGATCGGAGAAGTCGATCGTAGAAGATGGAAACCAACGTACCCTCTCCATTACGAACGGCCGATGCGACTCCCCTCAGGTATGAATCCCCAGTGAAATTGGCTGAATCCCCAATGAAATCGGGTATAAGTTTCACTTGGGTCATCTACATCCGATCGGGTCATTTAAGTGACTCCCGCATCAGCCGTCCCTTTTATTCCCTCTTCAATCCAACGCCCTCTTTGTTTGTGCATTTTAAGCTAATATCAGCATTTGCTGATAAAAGCGTTTCTCTATATGTATATATATATACATGGGTTATACAAAGAGTAAAATCATCATCCTCCTCATCTTAGCCTTAAGCTAAGAATTCATCAGGATTGGTTGTGAATCATGATTTTGATTGCCAAGAAAAATTTTCTCAAGCTCCAACAAATGTACATACCAGATGGGCTGATGTCTACTAGTTGCACAGGCCGGATACCGGCGAACACGGTGATCGGACTAAGGAAACAAACACAGATCAACTATGCTTGCAAAATCAAGCACCCAAAACTTGAGCCCTCCTTCCCCGAACCTAATCGAATGAGTTGAGAGCCAAGCCTAATAGAGAATGCACCGACTATACCGTGAGAGTGGAGAGAATGCACCAACCCAGTGAAGAGAGACGACACCGAGAGAGAAGAAAGACACATCACCGACAGAGAGATAGAAACGAGAGAGAGAGAGTGAGAGGGAGAGAGTGAGAGAGAAATATTTTACACTATGTTTGGATTGAGAGAGTTGGGGAGAAGAGAAGAGAAACTCATTAAGAGAAGAGAAGAAAAAAGAAGATAAAGTTAAATAATTGTCTCTCCACCTTGTTTGGATAGAGAGGGGAGAAAGTTAAATGATTTTCTCTCCATACTGTTTGGATAGCCTTCATAAGAGAAAATGATAGAAGATTTTAAGGTGTAAGTTCCAATATTGCCCTTACTTATATAAAAAGAAAATAAAAGCTAAAAAAGGAAAAAAAAGGGCAAAACAGTAAAAATACACCACACTAAAAACCTTTCTCTTCTATTCTCTTCAATTCTCTCCGATTTGGAGAGAAAGGATCTGGGCCATTTTTCTCTCCTCTTTTTCTCCACTTTCTCTCCCCCTCCTCCCCTTTCTCTCTAACTCTCTCAATCCAAACGAAGGAAATGGAGAGAAACTTGATAAGTTTCTCTTCTCTTCTCTTCTCTCAAACTCTCTTAATCCAAACAAGCTGTTAGGGCTTGATCAGCGAGGGAAAGTACAAGAAGAGATGGAGAAACTGAAATTGCCTTCCCGCCAAACCCAAACACTGTGTTTAGGGATTTTAAAATTATATTTAAATGTTATTATATTTTAAGTAATTAATTCTTAGGACAGGTTCTCCTTATCACTTAATTTACCTTTATTTTTACTGTTCGTTGTCAAAACATTAGTGTAAATCCAACATTTTGAGAAACTGACCATTGAATTAGATACCCTGCTTATGTAAGTCATACATACCAAAAATCACATTGATCCAACGGTTTGATTTTAAAACATCTCACTATAAAAAAATTGTAATATTTTTAAAAATATCCAAATATAATAACTTTTCACAATTATATTTTTAAAATACCGACCGTTGGATTACTGTGATTTTTGGTATACATGACATACAAAAACAGGGAATCTAATCCGACGGTCGGTTTATCAAAATATTGGACCCACACTAGTATTTTGAGAATGAGCGGTAAAAATAATGGTAACGTAAGTGGAAAGGGGAACCTGTCCCTTAATTCTTTTATATAAGTGTAAATATTTATATAGAAATGATCCAATCAGCATATGCTTAAAAAAATTACTGTAAGCATGACGCCCGGCCATAAACAAGTGTGAGATACATATTTTGAAAAACTGACTGTTGGATTATATACTATACTTATGCACGTGTGGTATGCCAAAAATCACATTGATCCAACGGTCGATTTCTCAAAAATGTAAATTAGAAAAAATGTGATATTGGATTACCATGATTTTTGGCATGCAAGACATTTATAAGTATAGTATCTAATCCAACAGTCAGTTTTTCAAAATATGTATCCCACACTTGTCTATGGGCTTTATGCTTACATAACTTTTGTTAACATGAAGCCCAACTCCAATTGTCATATTTTGAAAAATTGACCGTGGGATTAGATATTGTACCTATGGATATCTTGTATGCAAAAAATATGATGATCCAATGTCAGAATTTTAGAAAATAGCAATAAAAAATTACGACGGTCGAAAACTGTCACAGTTTTTCTCATTGACATTTTGTCAAAATCGACTGTTGGATAAATGTGATTTTTGGCATACCACAATTGCATAAGTAAAGTATTTGATCCAACGATCAATTTTTCAAAATGTGTATCTCGATCACACTTGTCTATAGGCTTCATGCTTACAAAAGTTTATGCAAGCATGAAGCTTATAGACAAGTGTGGGATGCATATTTTGAAAAACTAACCGTTAGATTAGATAATGTACCTATAGATGTTATTCATGCAAAAAATTATGATGATCCAATGTCAGAATTTCAAAATATATATAGTTATGAAAAAATATAATCGTGGAAAGCTGTCTGAGAGACAGTTTTCTTTAGTGACATTCTAAGAAACCAACCGTTGGATCACTGTGATTTTTGGCATATATAAAATACATAAGTATAGTATCTGATCTAACAGTTTGTTTTTCAAAATATGCATCACACAATTGTCTATGGACTTTATGCTCACAAAAGGTTATATAAGCATATGCTGACTTGATCATTGTCCTGTGTACATAGTTATTTTTATATATCAATATCAAATATATAATTAGTGGTATTAAACACTTACGTTACGAATATATGAGTATATAACCTTTATAACTATATAATAATTTAAAAGTTTGAAATAAATATCCAAAAGTCTCTAGTTTGGAGCCTTAACCATGAGGCTCAATTTTGTACCATGAGCTACTTGAGATGTTCAAATTCTTCTATTTAGTTATTAAATATATTAAAAAAACCCATGAACTTAATGGTATAAATTAATTAAGTCATCAGCTTCGGCTTATGGATATATAATCCTAAATTTTGTTTATATTATTTTTAGTATTAATATAAATTAATTTCAAAAATGTATTATTTTAAATATATTTATGTTTAATATAATTTTAGAAAACAAATATACCTTAAATTTAATTTTTTTATACATATAACAATAACAAAAGCTTGGATTAGTGGTATAAATAGCATTACCCTAATTTGTTCAATCATGTTTCAGTGTTGAAACCAAGGAAATTGCGTATATATATATATATATATATATATATATATATATATATATATATATTCTGTTGCTTTTACTAATATTTTATATTTTCCGTGACAACACAAAAATTGTCACAAATGATATATATACCTTTTGTGACAACAAATAAATTATCACAAAAAGTCATATGGAATCTATATATATTGGTTTTTTTTTCCTTTTAATTTTTGTGATTTTGTTACATTTCATCAACAAAAAGTCACATTTAATAAATAAAAATAATAAATAATATTTTATACTTTTCGTGACAAGACAAAAATCGCCACAAATGATCTACCTATTGAGACAACATATATATTGTCACAAAAATTCTCCACATGTGTTCGGTTTTTTGCTTTTACTTTTGTGACAATGTTTGGGCTCATCTGTCTTAGTTAATTTCGCTCTATTTTAGTGCTTCCTTGAAGTTTTAATAGATTTCAAAATTTTGATGCATTATTCCCCTCTCTCTCTCTCTCTCTCTCTCTCTCTCTCTCCCACTTTCACATTCCACTTTTCTCCTTCCTCGTTTTCTATTTTAATTCTTATTTTAATCTTTGTTCATTTTAGGGTCATGGAATTAATACCCCTAGTCGGAAATATTTTTCTGCACTACCTAGAGGATTACTTTGTGATCGAGGAAGAAATGAAAACCTAATCTATATCCTTCTACAATATTCTCTAGAAGCAAATTTTCAGTGGCAAGGAAAGATCGAAGGTGCCTTTGAGCTCTGTTATTGTTCTAACCAGAGCTTGGTGACTCTTCAGCTCACCATATTTCAGTGCAGGATATGGTCCTAGTGAGATAGGTTGATTTTGGTTCCAAATTGACGAAGTGTAGTTTCATTAAGGTTTATTTTTTTGTGGGGGAGGCCAGGGGAAACTAACCTAGATTGCACTAGAGACCCTTTTTTCAAGTACATTTGAACTTCTAAATCTAAGGGATTTATACGCTGTAATCACTCAATTTCGTCGATCAATCAATACTCATGAATGCATTTGATTTGGTTTTGATTTAGAAAATAGGGTCAAATATTGAGTTCTATACAAGCTTAACATATCCCAAATCTGCTAGCTGAAGCTAGAAGAGCTCAAACTTAAAAAAAATTACATTTAAATTGAAAGTTTACCAAGATAATTATGCAATTATAAATCTATATATACACTGAAATTAAGCTTAATTTGGCTCTCTATATATACGGATAGAAAATTTAATTTCTCGATTTCTCTTATTGTGTTGGAATTATTATTTTCATGATCATCGTCTTAATTGATAGCCATTGAGAGCAACTAATTAGAGGGATATATATTTTTGGATATATGTTCTAGACACTTCTTAAGAATACTACTCATGAAATTAAATGGAAACAATTAATCAACCATGCATGCACACACACATACAAACACACAAAAGAAGACAGAGATTTACGTGGTTCACTTCACAAGGAAGCTACATCCACGACCAAGGGTGATTTGTGTTCTTCATTATTCAAAGAGTCTTAATTATGTCTCAAACGTACAGTCAGTATTGCGAATACTCCACAAGCAGTTGTGGCTCCTCAGGTGGTAATATTTCCTCCAAAAGGGCATCAAAATTAGAATCTTGAGGTAATGGTGGTGCCGCCTAGCTAATCACTCAATAGCCAATATTCCCCTAACATACCAAGCTCTGCATAAATTGCATCATTCTCTGAGTTTTGACATGCTAAATGAAATAAAATGATTTCATATATGTACATCATATGTGCTGTGTGGAGGCCCCAGTGGTTCATGTCTATTTCCTAAATTACGTACAACTGGCCAAAGGTTGGTTCATAGAATCATAGGTACGTAATAAAGTTACTACCTTGTAATTAAACTGTTACATGCATGCATTTTCCCCATTAGTTTAGTCAAGCCCCATAAACCAATCTATACTCAATAATCCAACATGAAATAGTTGTAGTAATAATAATTTAGTTGGCTCTAGCTAATCGTTCACAAGTGAGTATTCAAATGAAGCCTCTTAGATACACATGCATTTGAAATCAAGCCACAGGTTACTTGATCATTGTTTCATTAGAATTATATTAGGCTAAATATTTTATAATTAGCCTAAAAATGTATTAGAATTATATTGAAATCAAGCACCTTGATGGGAATTTGATTATCATTAGAAATGTATTAAGGGCCTGTTTGGGAACTTCGAAAACTGGGTCTCACTACAAGAAAAAATGCTTTAGAGGACAGTTTAAAAACGTCCTCATGGGTATTAGAAGACAGTCGGATGACTGTCTTAACAGGCCATGTTTTCTTTGGTGCGAACACTTTTGAAGACAGGTTTCAACTGTCCTCAAAACTTGACTTTTGAAGACAATTTTCAACTGTCTTTAAAACTCAAATTTAAAGACGATTTTAAACTGTCTTCAAAAGTCTTATTCAAAGACGGTTAAAAACAGTCTTCAAAACTCACATTTGAAGACAGTTTTAAACCGTCTTCATATTGACGTATTTTGAAGACGATTATAAACTGTCCTTAAAAGGTCCGAATATCTTTTTTAATAATTTTTTGTTTGTTTTAAATTGATATGGATCTATGCAATTTTTTTATTAACCCTCACTAATATGCTTGTTTGGACAACATGTTTCCTGTTAATGCCATTACATGCACGCCAAATATAATGACTTAAAATAAAGGAAGCTGATGAAATAAAAGGTTTTTCAATTTACATAACACCAAACCCCACATATCCATAGTCACATATATACAAGCTATATAGCAAGTATTTAAAATTTGAAATATCCCCCTTCCAATTACATCTATTCGACGAAAAACGGGCAACCAAGCTAAAGAACCTCCACAATGTTCAGTTACAAAACATGCCCATATATGTACTGCAAAAGGAGCTAGTACCCATTCCAACTGGAACTGGCCAGATCTGGCCAGTTTTGATCTCTTTATGATATATGGTTTTTATGTAAACCAACTTACAGTTGGTTTGAAAAAAAACTGTGTTTATGCCCTATTTTCTTGACAGGATTGAATCGATCTACAGAAAAAATGCACTGACTAAACAGTACTAAATAAAAATAAGACAGACTTATCATCAGCTGGCCAGTTTTATGTTTGCCAAACACCCCCTTAATTTGGGGAACAAAACTTATATAGGCCATGTTTGGAAGTGAAAGGAAAACTGAAACAACACGCTATAGCCCACTCACCTGATCGTTCGATGCAAGTCTATATTCGTGCATAATCCAATCACACTTGGTGGCTTTTTTATGATCTCTTTCCGCATTCTTTTGTGTGAAAAATGTTAGAGTCTTCATGTAACCCACAAGCAGGGGGCGTTGCTTATCCAGAATTTTGATGTCTCCAGTGTTGGCTTTCCACCACCCTCCATCACAAGTACTATTCCCTTTCAATGCCCTTCTTGGTCTTTTCCCATTGCCGTTTTTAGTCATGGGTTCCCTTTCACAAAGTAGTATCTCTCCTCATCCTTCATTTGCACCTTTTTATCCCCTGCAGTACGCACCAGGCCACTTACACAAATTAAATCCATGCATGCAACTCGATCCTTCTAAAACAAGAATGTTATTATATATATATATATAATTGTTTCACCTAATAATATCATTCCTTACTTTTTAAGTTAAAAAAAAAACAATAACAAAATGAAAAGAAAAGAAAAGAAAAAGATTGAATCACACACAAAATCCATTTAATCAATACTCGTATAAAAACAAGAAAGAGAAAATTAAAGAAAAAGATTAATTGATCAAAGAAAAGATGGCATATATAAGAGTACAATTGAATATCGTACAGTTGAGCAACCATGGTTCTTGTGCGCAGACATCCATGTCAATAACAGTATTGGGTGTTAGTTGTTGGTTATGTACTTTCCTCCATAAATAATAGCTTACAAGCTCCGCATCCGTGGGTGTAAATCTATACCTCGGAGGTAAAGATGAAAAACCCAACTCCATTTTCTTTAATGATCGATCTCTTAAAGTACGTCTTAATTAATTGGAATCAAGAGCAAGATTGAAATGAAATTCATCAGATGGATGGATGGTTGGCTCTCTCTCTCTCGATCTCTCTCTCTCACTGAAAATAAGAATTTACGTACCAATTTACAATAATGCAGAAGTCGATCATCAAGAGCCAAGAAGGTTCTTTATATAAAGGAGTTAGTGGGCTAATTATGATTGAGCATAGGATAAACACGTGGATATATTTAATTTTAATTTGATAAATATCATGAGGACTTGATTTTAGTAACTATGATAAGGCATATGAATGTCAACGCGTTGTTTCCACCAAGTGCTGATAAATCTGAGTTGATTCGGATTGACCAACATTCCACCAATTGGAATATTATCGTGCATGCAAAACGTAAATTATACTTTTGAGTAATTTGGTACTTAACTTAAAAAAAAAAAAAAAAAACAAAACAAAACCTATATGGATAAAATATGCAAGCACACAAGCTAGCAAAGAGAGTGAGCAAGAGAAATTGAGTGAATAAAAGAGAGCTTTGTATTACACAAGTGAGTTGCTTGGTGCCTTGGCCAAATGGGGCCTCTCCTATTTATAGGCACCTAAAGAATGATCTAGATACATACAACCACCTCCTCAAATGGAAGTTGCTAGATATCTCCTTCACTAGAACTTTCTAGGACCTAGCATTCTACAAGTATACTTTAGAATATACAAGTATGTACAAGAGAGTTCTAAAATCTTCTAGGCTTATCTATAGTTTCCTAGCCTAGTGTAGAATCGTGTAGAGAATTCCGGAGAGTTCTGGATCTTTCCAAGGTAAAGCCTCCATAATTCTAGCCATCTACCCCTTATAGAACCCATCCGTGACATAGGGTTGGCAAAATCAACCCATACTCATTTACCCGTTCAAACCCTTTTAGTATTAATGGGTATGGATTGGTACATTTTAATAATTAGGCCACTCAATTAAACCCATTTAATATTGGGTTAGATATGGGTTCCCAGTAAACTACTCTATGATGCTAGTATGCTAAATCGAGTCCTCGCATTAACAAGCCGTGAAATTGTTTTCTTAATGGTAGACCTGAATGCAAGTATCAGTAGACAACAAACCGATGTAGTTTACAAAACTAAACTGAATGTATATTATAATTAAGGTGTATCTTACGCAAAGTGTGTAAGGTGATTTGCCTGGAACGAATTGCAAATTAGATTTTGAATAACTAACCATTGGATTAGATAGACTTGTTATGAATTTCATGCTCTTCAAAAATCACAGTGATCCAACGGTCGATTTCTAAAAGATTGCCTAGAAAAAAAAAATGGTGATATTTTTTAGAATAAAAGAATCACAAATTTTCACAGTGACATTACTTAAAAACTAATTGTTAGATCACTGTGATTTTCTGCAAGCATGAAATTCATAAAAAGTCTATCTAATCCAATGGTTAGCTTTTCAAAATCCGTTATGCAATTAGCTCTAGATAGATTTTGCAAAATGTGACTCCTTAGACTAGATACATGCTTGTCATGCAAAGCGGTGTATAGGGGCAAATGCAAAATAGATTTTGAATTAAAAACCAACCGTTAGATTAGATACACTTGATATGAATTTCATGCTCACCAAAAATCACAGCAATCCTAACGGTCAGTTTCTAACAAATTAATGTCAGTGTGAATAACTGTAACAAATTCAATTTTCATGGTCAAGCGGAAAAAAAAAATCACGTTTCATGATTATTTTTATGTCGGTTATATGTTTAAGCTAAGACCGTGAAGTATGTAATTGTTTGCGCATGTGGTGCTGCTTATATATAATTACTCTCTAATGAATAATCAACTAGTTTAATGCTGATCCTATATTGGATATTGATACTCTCAATACTATTTTGATGTCCTTATGCTTAATTTGAACATCCGAATGTACCATCAGATGTTTAATGGCTTGGCATCATACTTCAATTCCCTCAGTTTGGTGCCAAAAATACGTCAAATGTTTACAAAGAAAATTAAGGAAAATATAAAAAAAATGTCAAATTCGAAAATCTATTATATGTTTTGAATTTTGCATATATATAATATGTTTTCACTAATAGAAAATTCAAGCTTTTATTTTCTTTATGTTCAACATTTAATTAAAGGGTAATATGGTTATTTTTACTACCTAAGTTATGTGTTCTAATAATTTTTTTTATTGCTTTTCAGGTGAATGATAACATGAGATTATGCTATATGTGTTTCTGGACAAGATTTGTCCATAGAATAGTGGGAGAGAGAATTATTCTTCGTTAGAGATGACAAGTTAATTAAAAAAAATAAAATGAAACTACACTTCAATTTGGAACCAAAATCAACCTATCTCAGTAGGACCAAATCCAGCACTGCAATATGGTGAACCAAAGAGTCACCAAGCTCTGGTTCGAACAATGACAGAGCTCAAAGGCAGCTTCGATCTTTCTTTGCCACCGAAAATTTGCTTCTAGAGAATATTGTAGAAGCTATATCAAGCCTTCTATTTAGGAGATGTGGGACAGAGTAGATTCTATTCTTCTACATAATTATATGGATCTGATCCGCCAGACAAAAAAAAGTGACACAATCCTGCCACCAAGAAGGGACAAAAAAAAAAGGATAGTTAACTTGATAAACCCAATAATAAATTTTCAAATTTCTTCGATCTTAACACATATATCAAGCTCATAATCATATATCAAGCTCCTCCATAACACATACACACGCAAAGACATAAAACCAAGCATCAATCAATCTCTTCGATCTTAAAAGCTGAAAGGAAGATAGCAAGAAAAGAGGTGAAAGATGGGTCACATACTCTTCACTCAAGAAATCTTGAAGAGGGCAACTGCACACGTGTGATTTTTTAGTAGGGGCGTGCCAGAAAGGTTGACCTTGCACCTTTTCAAAGTATATGATTAGTTCGAAGATAATCGAGCAAAATGATAAAATCAAGCAATTGTGACAATTCGGCTTTGCCTCAATAAAGAGGACTTTGAATTAATTATACAAGACAAAATAATTCAAATAACTTGAAATGTAACAAGTAAAAACAATAAATAAAACGATTCAAAGAAACCACATAATTTATTATTACCTCCATTTCTGGTACAGCAATTATACAACTTATGTTAAAGTCCTTTGATACAGGGATTCTATATTAGAGAATTAGACAGAAAATGATAGTAAGAAGAGGGAGAGAGGTCTTAGAAGAAGATGATAGAAAGATGAGGGAGAGAGAGAGTTGTAGATGAAATAAAAGGGATAGACCTACTGAATATGGGATGAGAAGACAAATCCTAAGTTAATAGAGACATTAAGATGAGAAGAGAGATAAGTATAAAAGACTTGTGTTGCGTGGTTGTGGAACCCCTTGCATGGAACTTTTCCTCTATTTGTAGACTTGAGTGATAATTGCTTTCAATTCGCGTCAAATGAGGTGTTGACAGGTGCCATGTGTTCTTGCATCATGTTTAGAGTCCATGTATACTGCTGTGATGTAGTTTTGCTGCATAGTGATTGGTTTGAAACTTTTGATTATCTGTCTTCAACCCAATTACAGTGCGACATTTGTCCAATAAAACTGCTACTTTAGCACGTAAATTTAAATATCAATCTGCACTTGAATTTTAAATTCATCAATTGCTAATGATTTTTATACCACCACTATTTGGCGGTTATTGGCACTTATTTCAGCATATTGATCTAGTATTATGCATTCCAATGATTCAAAACACATTGCATTACCTTATTGTTTAAAGGATCAAATTTTTTTTCTTTTAAAAACATTGCCACGTGTCCATAATCAACTGGGCAGTTATTTTAAATGGTGAACGTACCCCGCATTAAGAGAAACTCATTTATGTGTTTTGAATTGATGGGATTGCTGTACGTCTCTTCAAAAATTTTACTTTGATAAATATCATGAGGACTTGATTTTAGTAACTATGATAAGGCAAGTGAAAGTCAACGCGCTGTTTCCACCAAGTACTGATATATATGAGTTGTTTCGGACCAACATTCCACCAATTTGAATATTATTGTGCATGCAAAACGTAATTTGGTACTTTAAAGAAAAAAAAAGTAAACTATTCTAACTATTTCATACACCACTCAAACCACAAAATATCAGGTGGTTTTTAATTTCGAGTTAAAGTGTTTGGTGATATGTATGGGTATAGATCAAAAGTGTGAACATGTAACTTTTGTAATAAATAATTAAATATTATTTATTAAAATTATAAATTTTAATGTATTAAGCTAAACTAGCTTATATACTTACGATTATAGACCATGTAGTAGTCCACCTTGTCACTTTTTAAGTCCCTTTGGTAGATTAGTTTCTTACTATGTTTTGTAGCTGGATTTGATAAAAATTATAAAATTGGGAAGGTGGCTAAACTCAGATTAAAAATTAATATTCTTGTGTAGTTCAGGTTTCTTAAATACAGACTATTAAACATTATATAGATATTTAATTTTTCACAGTTTGTATTTAAGAAACTAGTGGTCCGATCACTTACTGTAATTTTTGGCATGCATGTCATACATAGGAAGAAGATTAAATCCAACTGTCAATTTTTCAAAATACCCATTTTACATTGGCCAAAAGACTAAGTCTTCATATAAGGAAGTCTTCACAGGAACGAGACAATAATGGGTATGGGTTCCCCCTACATGTAGCCTTTATTTGACCGACAATAGTATTTTGAACACGATGTGTAAATATAGGTGTCAAAATAGGGTGTAAGGGGAATGTGACCCTATATATATATATATATATATATATACATACATACTTGCAGAATAGCCATATCTAACAAGTTGTCTTAAAATGTCATTCTCACAGTTACCCACCATGAGAGCTAGGCCGACAAAATCAACCCATACGTACTCTTTTACCCGCCCAAACCCTTTTAGTATTAATGGGTATGACTTGGTACATTTTAATAAATGGGCCATAATTAGGCCACTCAATTAAACCCATTTAATATTGGGTTGGATATGGGTACCCAGTAAACTGCTATATGATGCTAGTATGCTGGATCGAGTTCTCACATTAACAAGCCGTGCAATCATTTTCTTAATGGTAGACTTGAATGCAAGTATCAGTAGACGGTAACCCAAGGCAATTTATAAAACTAAACTGAATGTATATTATAAGGTGTATCTTATGCAAAATGTATAAGGTGATTTGCCTAGAACGAACTGCAAATTAGATTTTGAATAACTGACCATTGGATTAGATAGACTTATTATGAATTTCATGCTCGTCAAAAATTACAGTGATCCAACAGTCGATTTCTAAAAGATTGCCTAGAAAAAAATGGTGATATTTTGTAGAACAAAAGAATCACAAATTTTCACAGTAACATTTCTTAAAAACCAACTGTTAGGTCACTGTGATTTTTTGCGAGCATAAAATTCATAAGAAGTTTATGTAATCCAACAGTAAGCTTTTCCAAATCTGTTATGCAATAAGCTCTAGATAGATTTTGCATAATGTGACTCCTTAGATTAGATACACTTGTTATGCAAAGCGGTGTATAGGAGCAAATGCAAAATAGATTTTGAATTAAAAACCAACTGTTAGATTAGATACACTTGATATAAATTTCATGCTCACCAAAAATCACAGCGATCCAAACGGTCAGTATCTAACAAATTAATGTCACTGTGAATAATTGTAACAAATTCAATTTTCATGATCACGCCCAAAAAAAAAAAAAAAAAATCACTCTTCATGATTATTTTTATCTCAGTTATATGTTTAGGTTAAGACCATGAAGTAATTGTTTGCGCATGTGGTGCTGCGTGTATTACTCTCTAATGAATAATCAACTAGTTTAATTGATGTTGATCCTCTATTAGATATTGATACTCTCAAAACTATTTTGATGTCCATATGCTTAAATTGGACATCCGAATGTACCATTACATCAATGTTTAATGGCTTTTGGCATCATTCTTCAATTCCCTCAGTTTGGTGCCAAAAATACGTCAACTGTTTACAAAGAAAAATAAGAAAAATATAAAAAGATGTCAGATTCGAAAATCTATTATATGTTTTGAATTTTGCATATAAATAATATGTTTTCACTAATAGAAAATTCAAGCTTTTATTTTTTTTTTATGTTCAACATTTAATTAAAGGATAATATGGTTATTTTTACTACCTAAGTTATGTGTTCTAATAATTTTTTTTATTGTATTACTCTCTAATTAATAATCAACTAGCTTAATGTTGATCCTCTATTAGATATTGATACTCTCAAAACTATTTCGATGTCCTTATGCTTAAATTGGACATCCAAATGTACCATTAGATGTTTAATGGCTTTTGGCATCATTCTTCAATTCCCTCAATTTGGTGCCAAAAATACGTCAAATGTTTACAAAGAAAAATAAGGAAAATATAAAAAGATGTCAGATTCGAAAATCTATTATATGTTTTGAATTTTGCATATATATAATATGTTTTCACTAATAGAAAATTCAAGCTTTTATTTTTTTTATGTTCAACATTTAATTAAAGAATAATATGGTTATTTTTACTACCTAATTTATGTGTTCTAATATTTTTTTTTTTTTTATTGCTTTTCAGGTGAAGGATAACATGGGATTATGCTATCTGTGTTTCTGGATATATAAGATTTGTCCATATTATAGTGGGAGAGAGAATTATTCTTCGTTAGAGATGACAAGATAAATTGTACGTTCTTGTTACAAATTCATTTGTTAAATGCGGCTTCTTCTCTTTTTTTTTTTTTTTTTTTTTCTTTTTTGTTGGTGTCGGTGTTGGTTTGTATTTGTGTAGAGAGGAGATCGAGATCAAGAACAAGGAGGATTAAAAATTAAAAAATTAAAAATAAATAAAGAAATAAATAAAAACAGTCGACTTATGATATATGGGTTAGTGGGTCAGGTCAAGACATGGTACTAATAAAATGAATCATAAATGGGTAATGATCATTTTGTGGCCTAACGGCCCTAACCCATACCCACCCAGTCATTTGCCACCCCAAATGACAGCTAATGCTAGGAATGGTTCTCAAACTTGTTCTCAAGAGCTTGTGTTCTCAAATTTCTATCCCAACCTTTCAATTTTATTGCTTTCATCTACTCAAACTTGAAATTCTTCACCTAATTAAAATTAAAAATAAATACCACCAAGATACAAGAAAATTAACACATAATCTAAAAACCACATTCCAGTGTAGAATTTTTCTTATATATATAATAAACAAAATATATTTCTCTGTCGAGTTATATGTGTGGTTTAATTATAATTTGTTTTTGTTGTGGCATTTATTTATGAGAAAGGTACCACTAATTTTGAAGGATTCCATTCAAATGGAAGACCATCCGACCATGATAATTTTGTTTAATAATGATGCCAAGTATCTGACTACCAAATCAACTAGTGGAGGTAATGACTGGTAGTCCTTGTCCACACAATTTAATAAAAAATATATATATACTACTGCTCTTTTTCTTTCTTGTTTTTTATATTGATTTTTTGAATGATCACGTTTGGGCAGGGCAATGTTCGTTGACCCAAGAAAAAAGGGTTAAAAATATTTTTTTAGTTTCACCACAAAAAACAATAAAATAAATAAATAAATTTATCTATTTGGAGTTTGACAGTTATATTGTTATTAGGTACACCGGCTGATGTGAAGTCCATTGTAAGATAAAGTTTGAAAAATCAAATGGTCGATTTTTGAAAAAATAACTTGGGAAATACAGGTGATATTTTAAAGAATAAAAAAGTCACAAATTTTCACTGTGATAATTTTCTAAAACCGACTACTAGATCATTGTGATTTTTGACAAATACGAAATTCACTAGCAATTTATTTAATCCAATGGTCGATTTTTCAAACTTTATTCTATGATGAACTCTATATAGGTCATTTGCGTAAAATGCACCTTATAACAGCATGACCTGTAAAGTTTGAAACGGGAATGGATGCATAGCTAGTGATGGAACGTACATTGTCGGTAAGAAATTAATACTTGTAGTTGGAGTTAGACTAGTTTAGAAGTTAGGTGACAACCCTCTTATTTTCCTGATTTAAAATGGAAAATTTGTGCAGTGAATACGAATATGTGAAATGGAAGCATTAGGTTTGAAATTTGGGATAATGAAGTGGACTTTATTGGGGCTTTAGCATAACAAAATAAGAATATGGATAGTGCTAAAGTGATGGGAGCGTTCGCATTTTGTGAAGGTGCATGGTTGGTTTGACTTTGATATTGGCATGAATCATTTGATATTGGAAGAGCATTTTTTATTTTATTTTATTTTATTTTTTAACATTTAGTATTTTACATCTCCTTTTTTGAGGTTTGGGCTAAAACTAATTTCTATGACGAATCGCTCACAAACTACATGCATCACAATAGTCAAATCTATCGCTATTGTTTGATCCCAAAACTTTCATTTCATACGGCATGATCTTTTATCGTTTGAGGTACTCTAGCAGGTAGAGAGGGATTTTAGCATGCATGGTCATAGAATATATCAATAGGAAATCAATTATAGAGGAAAAAATAGTAGTTATTTATGGAGATCTTAATCAATGAC
>JAESVK010069744.1:0-20119 GCA_017140935.1 Hamamelis virginiana
TGTCATCAATGGGAAGGCTATCGAAGTCAATGCCATATCTCAGCCTATTCCATTTACCCAACCCTTTTCCCTAGGAAATAAACCATCCAGAAAATTCACCGAACTTTATATTCCATTGGAAAAAGTTTTCGAGAAATTAAAAGCTCGAGGCCTGCTCCAAACTCTGGAATCCAAACCTACACCCAACCCATTACCCAAGAACTTCAATGAGAATTAATACTGCCATTTCCATCAATCCAAAGGCCATGTTACCAACAGTTGCTTCCGTCTCCGCCATGAAATCCAAGACCTCATAGACAACAAAACCATTTCCCCACATTCTCAACCCAATGTCACCCAAAATCCACTTCCTACCCATGCAGTCCCACCACCAGCAAATATCAATGTTATCCATGCCGACCTTTATGTCCACTGTGAGCCTATCCGCCCTCACCCTTCATTCCCTACTTCCATAACTGAAATGTTTCATCACTGTTAAGCCCGTGGGCTCATTACCCCGTACAAGCCAAAACCCAAAAAGTTTTACTGCCAATACCATGCCACTTCTAGCCATGACACGGAATCATGTGATACATTATGGAATATAGTACAAGGGTTCATCGATCAAGGTCTGATTGAAATCCCTCAACCCTTCACTAACCCAAGGGGGCTTTACCGTTCATGGAGACAGTTTGAGAAAGATACATTCCTAGGTTTTAGTTCGAATGGGCTTCCCAAGTCTTGCAAAGTGGATCAGTCGTCAAAGAATGGTACTAGTCAGTGGGCTCTCAAAGAAAGGTTTGAAGCTAGAGATCCTTGTTAGAGGTATGCCCTAAAACCAATCCTAAAGTGCATATCTATTTCATATTAGGATAAGAAGGTACTACTTATCGTCTATATATTCAATTATATATATGATAATGTCCATGAATAAATGATAAGAGAAATATGTATCTCAAGTTTGTTGAGATATGAAGACTCATATTTCTCATACACATTTATTCTAAAAGTGTTCCTGCTCATAGGTTTATTAAAGAGGACATTTATTAAACCGGCAAGAGTAGCACAGATTTAAACTAACTCCAATGGGAGGATAGGTAGTCTTTCCTATCAGTGTAGTGACACTTAGGTTAATCTGTGGGTGCATATTTGAGAATATGTACACTGAACATGATCTGCTAGAATATTCCAATGGATATTAAGTCAAAGGAATATTCTTATGTTACGTCCATTTGGTAATCCTAAGACCTGAGACACCATGGATGACTTATGCCTGAGTTGTTAGGGTTTGATAGTGTTTTATACAGCCTTGATCATAAGGTTGTAGTCGGCACTCATTGGCTCTAATAGGTCTTGCATGAAGGCATATGAGTGGTCAATAAGGAATCATCACTCTCAGTATTATGAGAGAGAATGTCAAGGTCAGTTCTCAAATATAACTCTCAATGTGAATCTCTGGCCAGAGTGATAGATGAAATATGAAAGGGTTTCATAGGGTTCATCTTATTGAGATTATAATTTGAAGAACATATGACAAGAAAGTTAAGATAGGGTTTTGACTTATATCCATACCCTAAATATCTTAACTATGACATTAGGGGATGAAGGATTAAGTAACAAGAAGGGTTCACATAGTTCTGCTATTCACCCAAACCTAGGGCATGTCATGACACATTGCTAGACGTCACTCATGACCAGTGAAAGCCTATTGATAAGTCTTATCAATGAGGGCATAATTGGAATAGTTTCAATTAAACCTTTAAATAGAAAGTTTCTATTTTAGGAGACATGAAGATGTCCCTAGTCACTGCTAGGTTGGGGTGAACCCAATGAGTCACACACAAACAAAGAGTATAAGAGAGTCTCTTGAATTAAAGAGAGAAGGGAATTTCCTAAAATTAATTCTATTAATAACCTTGTGTTATATAAGGAATTAAGTTATATATTAATAAGTAATATATAAAAAGAATTAAGTTACTTTTGGAAATAAGTATTAAATAGAAACCCTAGGGGTTTTCTATAAATACTAGTTGATGAGACAAGCTAGCACTAAGCCTCCCATCATCAAATTAGAGAAAGAGTTTCTCCCCTCTCCCAAGCTTGATTCTTCCATTGTAGAGAAGTTTCAAGGATTCAAGTGATCTTGTATTCGTGTGGATACCGTTGGAGACTTCATCGCGTTGAAGTTCAAGATCAAGGATTGCAAATCGAAAGGCGATTCAAGTAAGATTTATTTATGTTCGATAAATATTTATTTGATTGTATGTATATCACATGTCCCTATGCTTGTTCGATTCTTGGTTAGGATATTCGATGATGGAATCATCAATTTTAAAAAGTTTTATTTTGTCTTCCGCTGCGATTCCATGTATTTCGAACGATTCCTTTCAATCCTTGTGTGGATTTGTTGACAGAAAGAAATGGGAGGTTTAGTTTCTATGTTCTTTGCCCTGAAAAGTCATGTGAAGCTGAGATGACAAAGATTGAACCCATTAGATCTAATGCTAGAACCAAGAAAGTCTTTTCCAAGACTAGAACTAGCCAATGGGAGTTGCGAAAGAGATATGAGGCCGGAGATCCCGAAGTGGGCCTGTTAGGGGAACCTAGTGGGAAGTTCGACTTCTATGTCCTTTACCCTAAGATGGAGAAGCCCACCTTTGAAAAATCCACCTTTGAAAAAACCATTGCTCCTTCTAGTTGGGGTGATGACCTTGACTCACTTAAAGAAGACGTTCCTGTGGCTCAGGTTCAACCCGAAAATCCAAACCTCATCTGTTTTGAGAAAGCTAGCCAGAGTATTCTCAAAAAGTATTTCATAACCAAGGTCATCCATATGAATGGGAACACCCATCACCGAACTGTCTATCCAAAGCAATCATGGGTCACCCAGTATTTCGGATCAAATTCGACTTCTGCCGAGTCTACCATAGATGATGGGTCAGAAAATGAGATTGATATCATAGAGTGGGAAGATTTGATGAACACTCCCGAGGAGATAGCAAATATTTGGGCCAGTGACGAGGAAGATGTTAACCATGTCACTAGAGGAGGTCGTCATTTTAAGCCCGCCAACTTGGAATCCGACAATCCTTTGGGAGAGTTAGAAAAATCCCAACGCACTGAAGTTCAAGAGGAAGAGGAAGAGATACTGAAACAGCTTAAACGAACTCAAGCCAATATCACCATCTGGGGACTTCTAATGGCTTCTCAAAAGCACAGGCAAACAGTACTCAAGCTACTCAACCAAGTTCAGATTCCCATCAATACTTCACCCGAGGGTTTAGTCAGTCTGGTCAGTCTAGTTCAGCATGGTGTGGACACCCCATTTTTACCAATTATTTCTACCATATGTTCATGCAAATGATTAACTAGAATAGCTGATCATTTGGTGAGGAATTGGCCCTGTAAAGACCAAATTGCCCAAATTGCCCTTTTTTGAGGAAAAGGACAATTGCATTTGACTTTTGAGGTGTTTTAGAATATCCCTGTAAATTTTCATAGCATTCTGATGAGAGCTCGATAGGTAATTAGGGTTTTTGCGACTTGAAGGGCATTTTCGTCCTTTTTCTCGTATAATTTCCGAATGACCTCCGAATTCGAAACGGATTGTCTCATGAGGTTTATATGGATGTGGGGAGTGTTTTTGAAGTGTCAATTGAGCCTTTGAATGGTTGGGATAGATTCGCCCAAAATCGATCCCACGGGTAAGAATGAACTGAATTAGGGTTTTGTTCAAATCGACCGTGAATTGGTCATTTTCACCAAAATGAAAGATTTTCAAAACATGTTTTCAAGTACCAATTTCATATTAAAACCATGTTCTTAGAAGTGGTGCAAGCCTAATTGATCAATTTTACAAAACAAAGAATGGTCATATGACCAATTTTGGCACAACCGGGTCAATTGGCTAGCTTTTTGCTAAAACCCTTGACCATGGTCAAGTATTTTTAACCCAAAAACATTCTAAAAATGTGGAGGATCAAAACACGGTCGTTTTGAGCCATGAACCATCGAATTTGGATCAGATTTGACCAAAATATGGCCAAAATATGAAAACCCTTGAATTTGGGGAAGAAAATATGGGAAGTCAGCATGGTGACCGTCCTAGCTAGGACGGCCAGCCGTCCAGCCCAGGACGGCCATCAGGATGGTCGAGCCAATTTTGCAATTTTGGCAGGTTTGTGACTTTCCCACTTGTTTTGGCCAATTTGACTTGTTTTTTTTGGAAGAATTCGAAGGGTTTCAGCTGGCAAACCCTAGGGGAGAGTTGTTCAAAGCCCTAGGATTGTTTTTAGATGATTAAATCCTAACCATTCAAGGTTTTGAACCCTAGCTCTATATATGCTTCATTATTGAGTTAGAGAGAAAAGAGGATTCTAGGGTTGAGAAGAGAGGCTACAGATCTGATTTTCTTAAACCATTGGAGGAGAGAACCTAAGTGGAGAAGAAGGAGAGGAGAAGAAGGAATCAAGGCTAGAAAGCTTGAAGGAGGAAAGCCAAGAAGGAGAGAGAAGGGTAAATCCTCAATCCTAGTTTTGTTTTCTTTGATTCTTACATAAGTCTATGATGATATGATGTAAGTTCTCTTCATTCTCATATGAGATGGATCACCTTTTTCTTTTTGTTATGAGAATGTCTAACATGATAGGGTGGTTTCTTATTTGTCATGCATGATAGTATATTGATAGTTTTAGTTTTGTTGTTCATGGTGTTTATTTAATATGTTTGCATGCTAGAATAGGATATGTAGTTCATTTTTTTTAGCATAGGGCAGTAGCATATTCGTATGTTTAGCAGTATATAGGTTTTGATTTAATGATTATTCATTGTGATTTTATGTGAGATAATTTGATAGGATAATTTTCATTATGATTTTTATGAGAGTATATGTGATTAGGGTGTCGTTTATTGTGATTAAATGCATGTTAGAGTTAGTTTCATTATTATGATAGGTGATTAAATGTGATTAGGGTTAGCTTAGTTAGGATTTTATATGAGTATGCATGTTAGGATTAGTTTTTGTCATGATTTTATGTGTAGATGCATGATTAAAATTAGTTTTCTTGTTATTTTATGTGTGTATGCATGATTAGAAGTAATTTTATCATTGTTCTATTTGAGTATGCATGATTAGGGTTAGTATTGATATGATTTTATGTGAGTAAGCATGCTAGGGTTAGTTTTTGTTATGATTTTATGTTTAGGATGAGTCCTTTGTTGTTATTTTATGTATGCGAGCATGCCTAGGGTAAGTGTTGATATGTTCATATTGTTATTTGAATCTCATGATAAATGATTGGTGATTTTAATGGTAATATGAGTACTTTAATATGTTATTTTGACATGTGATGAGTCTTGAGTCTTTTTGTTTATGCTTTTTATGATAATTTAAACACTTGCCATGGATTTGATTGTTTGAATATAAAAAATGTGGACGAGGGAGCGTGCAAAGGTAAGATCCTTCCCTTGTGATATCAATTTGATGGTTTGGATATATAAAATGTGTACGAGGGAGCGTGCAAAGGTGAGATCCTTCCCTTGTGTTTAAATTAATCGTTTAAGCATATTTTGGTGTAATTTTTGACATGTTTTTGCATAGTAATTTAAAATATTCATGTAGAAAGCATGCTAGGACATTTTCACATTTTTTATTCTTTGTTTTCATGGTTTTTAGAGTAGTTTAAAGTACATATTCAAATCTGTCCAGATTTGTTTATGTCCTTAAATCACTTCTAAAAATCATTTTAAGGCCAAATCCAACTTAGAAATATGCTTAGGTTCACATAGCGTAATTAGTGTGCATTTAGGAGCATTTTCATGCATTGTTAGAATTGATTACATGCTTATTTGTTTAAATTACAGCATGCATTTGCATTAGTATATTAGGTTTTTAGATTAACTTTAGGGCTAGTTAGAGACCTTAGGTTTAGGAAGGTCACTTGACCTTCCCTAGGACTGTCCTTTGTTGTAAAAGTCATACTCAAATTTGAGTATTTTAATCAATTTAAGAGTCAATCTTCGAGAGATTTCCTAAAAAGATTTTTGATGCAATGTTTATGAAATAAACATGATTTTATGAGATATTTGATTATTAAATGATTTTCAAAAAGATTTGAAATATTTTAAAGATTTTTACTTTGGAATGAAATTCCTCTCAATATGATTTGTTTTCTTGAAATATCTTTGAAAAAGATTTTCATTTGGAATTTAATTCTAAAGATAAGAATTGTTTAGAATATTTGAATTTTAAGAAAGTCTTTTAATTTGAAATGATTTTGAATAAATGATTTTAAACAAACAAAAACTCTCGAAGTTAGAGTCTTGAATTAGGTTGAATACCTTTGATGATGTGATTGATTACAATAGGAGAGTCCTAGGGAAGTCGAACTACGTGGACTTTGATACTTGCTAGGTGATACTAGTAAGTTACGTAGGCGCTAATAGGGCTCAAGTCCACCCTAGGATGCCCGTAGGGTATTCTAGGTTCTTAGGGTTTGTTTGTATTTTTTTATTATTATTAATATAACTAATATAGATAATGCATTTATATCACTATTTTTTTGGTTGATTAGATTATTTAGGATTGTTTGCATTAAGGATTTAAATAGCCCAAATAAATTAGAAGTCCTTTAATTAGGGCGAGGTGGGTGCCTACAAGTGAAAGCTTGGAACCTTCCCACGTCGTAACCTAGCCCCCGGATCCAACTCTGGTTTGTAGGTTGTCTTTTCATTGAAAATGGAGTTTGTTTTGTTTTAAAATAAAACATTTTTATGGTTTCCTTATTCCTTAAAAATAAGGTGGCGACTCCTTTGTTTTGTTTGTTTTCTAAACCCCCCTAATCACATCGCCCGGTGATGATGTGGATCCTCCTCATAAAGCCCCCGTCAGGTGGCTGGTCCACACATGGGCAGTCAATATCCTTCACCGAATCAGACCTTTAGAAGAAAGGACCTCATCATGGTCCTATACATGGTAGCCAAGGCAGCATCACCCCAGTTATACTGAGGAATGGTATCAATATCCTCCAAACTAGCAAGGAAGCCTAGAGGTGCCAAATCAGCAGTACCTGCAAAAAGAGTGCATGAAAACAGGTACAAAAGGAAAGCCCGCACGATGTGATCGGGATCTGCTCCTTCGGGCATATTGCTGAAAGTGGTAAGAAGAGTGTTTCGGCGAACTGATCTCATCACAATCTCAATATCACCTGCCCCAAGAAAGGTATCCAAATAGGTCGAATTCTTGCTAGCATCATTATAAAAATCCAAAGGGCGACCCCCAATGGAAAGTCCTGTAATCATGGTGAAATAAAGGGGAGTCATAGTCATCTCCCCAAACTCAAAGTGGAAAGTGTTGGTGGTATCCCACCAAAGCTCAGATAAGGCCATGAGGGCCTGTCTATCCATAGTGTCAACCCATAGTGAGTCTATGAAGTCTCCAAAACCAAGTCTTCTGATAGTGGCTTTGACATACGGTTGGAGAGTGTCCATCTTAGCCCACCATCCAATGATACCCTGTAAAGAGGACCGAGTCTTGATGTCGAACTCTGGCTGTAAAGATAAAGATTAATGGATAAAAGATAAGTTATGCTAATTCTTTGAATCAAGAATACAAAATTAACTCACAAAATGGCACATTTTCAAAAAATGTTCAAATTTTATTTCTCAAATAATTTGTCAATTGTGAGTTATTCAAAAATATATATCATAATTAATGTAGTTAATTTTGGTATTTTCAATTTTACATCAAGAATTAGCATAATTCATGCCATATGACTTCTTTTCATGGAAATTGAATTGGAAATGAAAATCTCAAGAGAATAGAATTTTGAAAATCATGAAATAAATACTTAGCATAAGTTTTGAGATAAAATTATTTAAAAATCATGAAAATGACACTTTATGCAATAATAAGCTAAGTCTTAATTCATGCAAATTTTTGATATGTGCATTACTTAGAGTATTTTGAAAACATATCATGATATGATTATTTAGAAAATATTTGAAAAAGCATGGTATGATGAATTGAGTTGAAAAATTGAAAATTGCCTACCTTTAGGCATTTTATCAAACACTTAGTGTGCACATTTTGAAAATGATTATGAAAACTTGTCATGATAGTTCAAAAATATTCAAATGATGTTTGAAACACATTTAAATCATGATATGATGAATTGAGTTGAAAAATTGGGAATTGCCTACCTTTAGGCATTTTATCAAACGCCTAGTATGCACATTTTTGAAAATGATTGTGAAAACTTGTCATGAAGTTTTTGAAAGTATCCAAATGATGTTTGAAACATATTTGAATCATGACATGAGAAATTTAAATCAAAAAATCAATTTCTAATCTCTTGGGAATTTTATCAAACACTTGGTGGGCAATATTTCAAGCTTGTAAAGCTAGTGAAATGGGGCTCCTAAGCTTTGCCAAATACAACTTTCATGAACACAAGTCATCAAACAATATCCAAAGATCAATATTGAAGCATCTAGACATCAATGATTCAATAAAAGAGCATGGAAAGTAAGCTCACCTCTTGTAGGGTGTGAATGTGAGAGAGATGATAATAGGGCTCCAATAGCAAGCTTGTGTTGTTAGGATCATGTAAGGGTGCTTTGTAACTCTTCATCTTCATGAATGGGTACTTTGATTCATACCTATTTGTCATGAGTATAGGTAGAAGATGAACTTGAAGAAAATAGGTGAATGTGTATTTAGGTTTTTAGATCCCCAAATTTGAAATGCAAGGATGAAATCCTAGGTTTTTGATTCACAAATCAAGATGATTAGCAACACTTGAAGTGTTTAGGAGATGAATTTGAATGGAATGAAATCAAATTTGATGAATCTTGAGAGAAATTTGAAAATTCTAGAGAGAGAAAGTGTTAAATTGGATAGGAAATGAAGTAAAATGAAAATGAGAAGTCAAGATGACTTAAAGGAAGAGAAGGGCTCAGGTGGCCGTCCACCAAGGGACGGCTGGCCGTCCTCCATGGACGGTTGGCCATCCTTGGTTGGATGGTCATCCATTTTTAAGCCCAATTTTGACCAATTTTGACTTTTTAAGCCCAATAGGACCACTTTGACTATTTATTGGCCTATTTTGACCAATTTTGACTCATTTTCTTTCAAATTTTGATTTAAGAAATTGCATTTGATTGAGATTGAATGATATTTGATGATTGAATGAGGAATCAAGAGGATTTGGTGCATACCAAAGTGAGAATTAAGTGATTGTGAATAGGAAAGTTCACATGAAATGATGAATTTTTGGTTGAAAACCATGAGATTTAGAAATGAGTGAATGAAAGGATTGTGTAATCAAGTTTATAATCATGAAATGATTAGGAATACATTTGATTTAGTAAGTTTGTGAGACCCATGAAGGGAATTATAGAAGTGAGAAAACCCATGAAGGGTGGCTAATGAGAAAAGCCCATTTTGGAGGCCCAAATTCATAAGTCTTTGTGAAATTGATGAAATATACATGAAATGTATATGAAAATGATAGATGGGAGATATTAAGATATGATATGATGACTAGAAATGAAATTTCCAAAATGATTGAAAATCATTAAGGTGATTAGAAATGAAATTTCTAAGTTAAGTTGAAAACTCTCAAAATTTTAATTGGAAATGCAATTTCCAAAAGGATTGAAAATCCTTAAGTTAACTAGGAATGCAATTTCTAGTAATGAGTCGAAGACTCTCATTAATGATAATTGGAAATGCAATTTCCAAAAGGATTGAAAATCCTTAAGTTAACTAGGAATGCAATTTCTAGTAATGAGTCGAAGACTCCCAAATTTTTATGATAATTGGAAATGCAATTTCCAAAAGGATTGAAAATCCTTAAGTTGACTAGGAATGAAATTTCTAGTAATGAGTCGAAGACTTCCAAATTTTTATGATAATTGAAAATGCAATTTCCAAAAGGATTGCAGATCCTTAAGTTAACTAGAAATGAAATATCTAGTAATGAGTCGAAGACTCCCAATTTTTATGATAATTGGAAATGCAATTTCCAAAAGGATTGAAAATCCTTGAAATAACTAGAAGTGAAACTTCCAAGAAGAGAGAATTTGAAGCGAAGCTTTCAAAATAATTGTTGGTTAATTATCCCTATTTTGTTGTGTCAAAAATGGGATGTCTTTTGTTTTTGTTGATATTCACTGGCGAAGCCATGAACATCAACGAGGGGCTTCTGTAGACATCCATTTTTGACCATGAGTATGGTCATGAATGGTTGCCTATGATTATAAGTGAAATAGGGTGTCAAAACCCTAAGTTGCCAGTTTTACCCTTTGTGGGTAGTAGGTTAAAAGTCATTATCACATGTAGGTTTTTAGGTCAGATTGAATTAGTTCTTTTTGCATTAGGTTTTTAGAGAGTCTAGGAACATCCCTGCAAAATTTCATGACATTCTGAGTCAGGCTTGATAGAAAATAAGGCCTTTTGTGACTGAAGGGCAGTTTTGTCCTTTGAATCACAAAAACCCTGAATAACTGTCGATCTTGTTTCAAATGGCCTCGAGGCTTTGGCATAGATATTTAAGGCGTATTTGGTAACTAAGTTGATCCGTGGCAAAGCCTGTTGAGCCTTCTGGCTCACATCTGGCTCTCAAAGCTCGAAAGGCCCTCTCAAAGCCCAGATTAGGGTTTCGACCGGAAGCGACCGGGATTCGATATTTTTATCAAACTAAAGCCTTCAAAGGCTTCAAAAAACTTTCCTAAAACATTTTAAAACTTGTTTCAAGAAGAAGAAATGATTTTGAAAGCAATCGGTTAGCAAATTTCAAAACCTTAATTTGGGCCCGGCAGGCTCTAAACAGCTAATCGGTCGACTTTTTCCTAAACCTTTGACCTTGGTCAATGCATTTTCACTTCAAACACTTCTTAAAACATGGAGAATCGAATCACGATCGTTTCGGCGCTTGAATCGTCAAATTTGGACTTAAAATGGGCCTGAAAAGCCGAAACCGGGTCAAAACAGGCTGAGGAAAGTCAAAATAGGCTAAAAATGGAATGGAAGACCAATGGCCGTCCACCTAGGGACGGCCAACCGTCCATGAAGGACGGCCAGCCTTCCTAGAGTGGACGGTCATCGATTTTTTTCACCAAAAAAATGTAAAAATCACAGTATTTTCCCTGCCAGGACTCTTCCAAGCCCTGCCATGTGTCCAGTTCGGCCATGAGGGCTTTTGGATGAGTATGAACACCTTGGAAGACTGATTTTGAACCCTTGGATCATTCCTAGGAGATTTAAACTCAGCCATTGATCAAACTTAGGCCTCCCTATAAATAGAGGACCCTGAAATCAGTTTCAACACACAGAAAAAGCTTTAGAGAGCTAGCTTGGAGAGTGGAGGCTTGAGCAATTGCACAAGCTTCCCCCATAGCACTCTAGCTTAACTTTTAGAGTCCTTGAGTTCTTTGGAGTCCTTGGAGCTTGAAGAGAAGGCTTGGAGCTTGAAGGCTTGAAGCAAGGAGGCAGAGAAAGAGGTTAGTAGTTTTGTTCTTCTTCTTCTTCTTCTTCTTCTTCTTTAATCATGTTAGGTTAGGTTTTTATTTTCCTAGTATGTATAAGGTTTAGCTTATTGTTAGTATACATAGGATATAGTTTATTATTAACATGCATAGTTTAGGCTTTATATTAATTTGCATAATAGGCTAGTTTGTTTTTATGCATGCATATTTCTTCTTCTCTTCTTCTCTTCTTTTTCTATTCTTCTTTGATCATGTCATATTAGATTTAGATATTTAGGATTTAGTTCATATCTAGAATACATGCTAGGAAGTTAGGATTTTACATATTATTTTATAGAAAGCATATTAGTCCATCTCTTTGAGTCATTTTGCACATTGTTATTATAAAGTTAAAGGTTGCATATTAATAGTTAGTGATTGGGTTTGTTTATATTATTATTGTGTCTTGATTAAAATGCTATATAAATTGTGATCGAGGGAGCGAGCAAAGGTAAGTCCCTTCCCTTATGATAAAATTAATTGTTTTCAAACATGATGCATGATTATTTTGATATGTCATACTAGGTTGCATATTAGGTCATTTTTACTTCTTTTATTCTTTTATTTTATGGGTTTTAAACCCACTTTTTGATTACTTATAAATCTGTCCATGGATTTAAAGTAACTTAAAAGTGTACTAAAACTCAAATTTTTTGGGCCAAAATCAACATAGAAACATGCCTAGGTTCACATAGAATAACTAGATTGCATTTAGGACATTTTCATGCATTGTTTACACTTTTGATGATATATATTTTTTTTATTTTCTAGAAATTTCAGCTTGCATATTTTAATGTTTTAGGTATTTAAACTAACCTAAGATTAGCTAGAAACCCTAGGATTAGGGGGACCACTTGATCCCACTTAAGACTATCCTTTGTTGTAAGAATTTTTATAGTAATAGAGTTCTACTTGATTTAGGATTCTACTTCGAGAACAACTCTAAAATTTTGAAAGTGTTTAAAATGGGATGAAATTCCATCTCTTATGCAAAGAAAAGTGTTTTGATCAAATCCAAACTCTCGAAGCTAGAGTCCTAGATAAGATAGAGTTCTTTTGGCTATTTAGTTCATTACAATAGGAGAGTCCTAAGGTAATCGAACTACGTGGACTTTGATCTTTGTCAAGCAATTGATAAGGTACGTAGGCAGTCAATAGAGCGCAAGTCCAATCTTAGGTTGACTTCTAGTCTCCTAAGACCATTAGGATTGTGTATACTTTCATACTATATATTATTATTATATATTATATATCATATTTTGTGATTGATTAGATAACTAGGATTGTTTTGAAAAGATTTTGATAAAACCCAAACTTAATTAGGAGACCTTTAATTAGGGCGAGGTGGGTGCCTACAAGGAGTTCCTCGGAACCTTTCCACTTCGTAACCTTGCCCTCGAATCCAACTTTGATTCGAAAGACCATGCTTTTCCAAAATATGGGGTCAATGTTTTATTGAAAATAAAACTCTTTTTTGTGGTTTCCTTGTTCCCTAAAAATAAGGTGGCGACTCCTAATTTTTTACAAACTCTCATCCCTTTTTCAAAAAACCCTATCTTGAGTGGATAATAGAGAAGGATAAATCGAGACGGATAAACATCATCCATAATCTACTCAAGATAAACATCACCCCAAGAGTGAACGAGAGAGAGGCCTCCCGATCCAGGTTGGCTAGTTCACAGGGATACAATAATTTAAAATCTTTGAACTAGGATAAATGAGAATGCAACTTCAGATTTCACAATAACTCAATAAAACAAGTAACAAATAAATAACTTGAAATAAAGAGATTGAGTTAGAGAAGCAAACACAACGATTTAATGTGGTTCAGTTTCCGCCTATTTCCACGCCTCAAGAACTCCGTCGAGGGGTTTAATCCACTATGCAATCTCCTTCAAGGTGGAGAAACCTTTACACCTGCCTTCTTTCAAGGTGGAAGACAACTCACCCACAAGAGTTTTCACAAAACCTTTACAACTCACAATACAAGATGATTGAATAAAGAGTTTTACAAGGAAAGCTTCAACAAGCTGATTTGTAATAAATACAAGAGCACTAATAACTTTTCAAATGATCAATGAATATAGCTCAATAGATTTGTCTAAGAGAAGTGAGAGTAATGAATGCTTGAGAGTAATGAATATCAAGATAAGATAAGAGAGATTTACTAGGTAAGCAATAAATGAGAGACAAGCCGCCTTATATAGAGAACTAGGGCCAAAATGGCCGTTTGAAACCCTTTGAGTCAGATTGGAGAAGATGGGGGTGGTTGAGGCTCATTTAATGCTTGATTAGCTATAAAGAGAAAGAGTCGTTTTGAAGTTGCAGAACCATTAGTCGACTATGAAAGGGTGGTTAGTTGACTAACAAGTCATTTTTCAAAAGGTTTTGGCTTCGCGGGCTCAGTTAGTCGACTAGGCACAGGGGATTAGTCAACTAGCTAAGCAAAACTCAGTTTGAACAAAATCTGGATTTGTTAGTCGATTAGGCACAAGGGGTGTTAGTTGGCTAGGCACAGGGGTGTTAGTCGACTACCAACTTAAAAATATTTTGGAAATTTTCTCCGGGATCGATTAGTCGACTAGCTAAGGGTCATTAGTCGACTAGTAATTTTGCAACTCAAACATGGCTACTGACCTTCCATTAGTCGACTAGCTAAGAGGGGTTAGTCGACTAGGGAACTATTAGTCGACTAGACCAGTGTGCTTAGTCGACTAACTTAGAATTTCTCAAAACACTACCTCTGTACTTCACTTAGTCGACTAGGACTAAAGGGTTAGTCGACTAGGGAAGTTGCAATGTCAATATTTCGAAATTCTTAAGTCAAAATCGACATAAAACACTTGGGCAAGTTAACTAAGTGTTCTAAAACAATTTTTGAGCAATTTTGAAAACATTTTCAAGCATGAATGCTAATGCACAATGAGATGGAAATAGTTTTCTCGTGAGCTATACAACATTGAGCATAATAGAAATCTTACAAGGAATTCCTAATCACTAGGAGAGCAACTAGACTACAAAAGGATTTCATAAGCTTGAGCAAGTTTCAAGTTGATCTTCAAGGATTGAACTTCTTTGAATTGCTTTGACATTTGAAGCTTTGATCTTCTTGAGCTTTGATTTGGGATTTGAGTGCATTGAATTGCTTGATAAATGTTGATGAGCTCCATTAAGATGTATCTTTAAATCTATGGAGACACAATACTTAACCACTTGTTAGATAAAATGTATGGTTTAGTTCTCATCAAAATAAGGTCAAAGACCTTATGGCTAACAAATGACAATAATGAATTGGACACCAATATTTTTTATGAGGGTTCCCTAAATGACACGGCCATATATCATTGTCAGTTACCATATATTATAGTGTTAAGAGGGATAATTTGGTTTTTTCATCAACCTCATGCACCAGCAGTAGAGTATTATATCTTTCAGTCGACTGGTAAAAAGGATCCATTCTTCGATTTTCTGTGTTCATGAATAAAATCCTAATTTCTTCAAACATAGAATCATATATGATATATATTTTTCAATTAACATCATAACTTTAAAAAATTATTAAAACTAAAAGCCAAAATGCACAAATTTAACAAATTCAACAAATCCCTAGTTTAAACCTTTTTTTTTTTTTTTTGGGTATTCATCAACAACAATAAAGCCGTAGTCTAAGCTACTATTCTTTTGGGAACAAAAAATAATCAGTCCAAACAGAATATGCGAAATTTATTTAGGAAAACTAATAACATTTGCAATAAAAAACACATAAACAGATTATTGTTATAAACGCAACTAATAACATTGTCTTCAAGGATTGAAGATTGAAGAGCAAGAGTCCTCTTTACTTGAGCATTGTCCTTCTCATTTTGAATGATTTCTTTCTCCTTCTTCATCACTGTTTCATGAGTGATGAGAGAGCCTAGAAGCTCATCAATATCAATCTCCTCAATGTCTTTAGCTTCTTGGATGGTGGTGATCTTTGGACTCCATGAGGGTGGAAGAGCTAGGAGTATCTTTGACACAACATAATCATTAGGATAAACTTTTCCTAATGCTTGCAATTCATTCAAAAGGTTAGTGAAATGAGTAAACATATCACGAACACATTCACCTTCAACCATTTTAAATAATTCATAATCTTGCCTAAGCATGAGAGCTTTGGAGCATTTAACTTGCTTGGTACCTTCATAGGTGACCTCGAGCTTTCTCCAAATTTCTTGAGCGGTAGTACAAGATGAAACTCTATTGTATTCGTTCACATTAATAGCACAATATAATAAAGTTTTTGCTTTTGAATTAATTTGGAGAATTCTCATGTCCTCCTTTGTCCAATCATCCATAGTTTTGGCAATATTATTTCCATCGGCATCTTTTTTGAAAACATTTTGATTGTCTTTAATTATAACTCTCCAAATTCTCATGTCTTAAGACTCAATCCAATTTTTCATTCTATTTTTCCAAAAGCCATACTTTTCACTATAAAAAAATGGAGGTCGGTCAGGGTTAGTTCCCATTTGGTTTGCCATTTGATCTTTAATTCAACAAACAAATATAATGAGTACTTGCTCTGATACCAATTGTTGGCCCAAAATATACTCTAGAGGGGGGTGAATAGAGTATTTGGCAATTTAAAAATGATTTATAAATGAGATATAATATTTTTCAAAACTCAAACTTTTGATAACCAAAATGCAAGCTTGAACTATAACTCAACAAATTATATATCAAATAAATAACTTGAAATGAAAGAGATTCAGTTATAGAGATTCAAACACAAGAATTTTAATGTGGTTCGATCTCCGTCTACATCCACGCCTCAAGAACTTCGTCGAGAGGATTAATCCACTATCAAAACTCCTTCAAGGTGGAGAAACCTTTACAGCTGCCTTCTTTCAAAGGTGGAAGACACTCACCCACAATCTTCTTTAAAAGGTGGAAGATTCTCACCCACAAGAGTTTCACAAAACCCTTAAATCTCACAATAAATACAAGATGATTGAAGAACAATACAATGAATGCTTCAACAAGCAGATTTGTAATAAATACAAGTTCAACTAATGGCTTCTTAAATGCTCAATAAATATAGCTTAAAGAGTTTTCACAAAGAGAAGCTTGAATGATGAATGCTCAAGAGTAATTGCTTTCAATAAATGATAAAGAATATGTGTGTAGCTCATAAATGAGAGCCATAGCATTATATATAATGAACAAGGGCCAAAAGGGCCATTTGAAATCCCTCAAGTCTGATTGGAGAAGATGAGAGTGGTTAGGGTTCATTAAATGTTTGATTTGCCTAAAGAAGAAAGAGTAGTTTTGAAGTTGCAAAGTCGTTAGTCGACTAGGATAATAGGGTTAGTTGACTATCGGGCAATTTTTTAGAGCTATTTGGTTTCTTGGGCACGGTTAGTCGACTAGCTATAGGGAGTTAGTCAACTAGCTTAGTTAAAAATCTTTTGAAACATTTTTGGGTTTTTTTAGTCGACCGAGACAAAAATATTTAGTCGACTAGAAGCTTTAAAACTCACTTAGAAAAATTTCCGGGATCGATTAGTCGACTAGAAGAGAGGTCTTAGTAGACTAGCAGCTCTGCTTCTCAAACATGGCTTCTGACATGTTCTTAGTTGACCGGGACAAGGGTCTTAGTCGACTAGGAGACAGTTAGTCGACTAGTCCATGATGTTTAGTCGACTAGCAAGGGAACACATTCATTGTAAAGGTTCAAACCGGCTTGTTACATATAGGATATCATGAGGTGCGATAATGGGGCTTACCAAGAAACTAACATGTGAGGGATGCCACATTCAATTGACCATACTCATGTGAATGGTAGGTGTAACTTGACTAAAAAGTACTATCCAAGAAACTATTATGTGAGGATACTACGATTTTAGAGGCTAAAGGATGATTGGAATTTGCTTAGGTGAAGCATTAGGATAAAGAGTTATCCACTCATTAAGGGTTAGTATCCAAGAAACTAACATGTGAGGTTACTAATTCTTAATGGGACCCCAATCCCTGCTATGGAAATTCATTTTTTTTTTAAATTCCCAAGTCTCATCTTAGGGTGTATGGGATTTGAACAAAATAGTGGGAGGAAACATAGAAATTAAAGACCAAAAATTTTATGTTTTATTAATATGAAACTTATATTATTTTCTGTTGTAGATGGCACCTCTAAACCCTCACTATCGTATTCTTGATGACAACCGTTTGACTGGTGTGAATTCTCTAGAATGGTTAAATAATTTCAAGATTATCTTAACCGCCGCAGATAAAATCTAACATGTCATAAATACCCCGTGCCCCAATGATTTGTCAGAAAGGGCTATTAAGGAGGAGATGGAGGATGATGTGCACTTTGATAGTACACGATCGATCCTATCATTTCTTAAAGATATGTATAGCTCACAAGATGGGATTGCAAGAAGCAATACTATAGGTGAACTTTACTCCTGTAAAATGGTTGAAGGGTCATCCGTTCATGAGCATTGTCTCAAGATGATACAGAATATCGACTCCTTAAACAATCTAGGTGTTACTATAACATCTGAGATGGGTATTGACATACTGCTTCATTCCCTACCTGCCAGTTACAAACCATTCATCAATGATTTTCACATGTCTGATGTGAATTCAAATTTGTCTTTGACTGATTTGATGAACAAGTTAGTAGCTGCTAAAGATTCTTATAAAAGGGGATCAGAAGGGAAAATTGTGGCTATAGATGGAGTTTCAACTTCCAATACCAAGCCTAAGGGCAAGGGAAAGAAGAAGAAATCCAATGATAAGCCAAAAGGAAGCATGAAAAGGAGATTTAAAGGAAAATGTTTCCACTGTGGCAAGATTTGTCTCTGGAGAAGGAATTGCAAGGAGTACCTCGCCTCTTTGAAGAATGGTTCTTCTAGTGGTACGTCTTGTTATTTATTCATTTACTAATTACGAATTAGTATTCTGCTTATGGTATACGATACCTAATTGTGTTTTATTGTACAATGTGATTGTATGTAGGAGACAAAGGGAAGCAGAAGGTCGAGTGAACATCAAGCTAGCACTGTTTGGAAAGGATCAAAGTGTTGATGCCTTTGACATTGAAGCTTGATTCTTGATTTAATTTATTTAAGAATTTAAGAACTCTTTCATTATTGCCAGTTGTAATAAATACTTCGTTTGAAGTTTTATTTGGTTTTGAATATTGTGTTTTGAAATAGTTTGTCTTTAATATTGGATATTTTGGATATTTTCTGGCAATTGTCTTGAAGTTCTTAATTCTTTATAAATGCTATGAATAAATGCATGTTATAGTATGTATGGAGATTAAAGGGATAATATATAAGATGTATAAACCCTAACTTTTAGTTTGACTATACTTCATATATAATAGATATTTGAAAAGTTCAAATGATTAATATGAAGTAAGACTGAAAGGTAAATATTAAGAATATTTGCATGAATCTCATATCACTATAATACCTTAAAATGTCAAACGATAGAGTTTAAAGATTATTTGATAATATGGGATATTTCAAATAAAACTTTAAAAGGTGAGTTTTCTTAAATAAAGAGTTATTAGAAAACATGATTTCCACATTAGTTGAAAAACTATACCTTTATAAAACATAAAGGAAATTTTATGTAATTAAAGGGTTTAATACATAAAGTACCTTGTTTTTAAAAGGACTAGTGGGAGCAGTAAAGTCATCAAATTATTTTCTTTATAAGCACATACTTTAAATACTAAAGTAGTAATAAGAATTCCATAATCGTTACAGGAATTCAAATCTCTTCGAAAATGGTTTTTGAAAAGATTATTATATGAGCAGAATATTTGAGAAATATCAAACTCATTTAATTATAAAGTATGTACTCACATCAATATCACAAAATGCTGCAAACAGTTGTTAACAGATATTGATGATTGATTCAGAATAGTGATTCAGAATAGAAACAAGTATGTTCTTAAAGGGAGTTTAAGAATGAGATACTTGTATATAAAGAAATTATATGGTTAGCCATTTACAAATTGCCTAATAGAATGTCTAGTACACATTGTTTTCTTTTGAAAGCATAGGTCTCATTTACTAGGACATCAGAGTTGGCAGCGAATTTTAGTTTTAAAACTATTATTGAAAATAATAAAATGCAAAAAGGGTTTTGCATAAATCTACTTTGCCTTAACACCTGTGTGTGTTAAAAGCCTTGTCTTAAGAAGACTAGTATACGATACTATGGTGATTGGCTTTAGTGCAAGTGGGAGATTGTTAGAAGTATGCCCTAAAACCAATCCTAAAGGGTATATTAAGTTTCATATTATCAATATATGGAAGGTATAACTTATCTAATATGTTCTAACATATATGATAAGGTCCATGAATAAATGATAAGAGAAATATACATCTCAAGGTGTTGAGATAGAGAGACTGATATTTCTCATATACATTTATTCTAAAAGAGTTCCTACTCAAAGGTTTATTAAAGTGGATATTTAATTAACCGTATGAAGAGTAGCACAGATTTAAACCAACTCATATGGAGGATAGGTAGTCTTTCCTATCAGTGTAGTGACACTTAGGTTAATCTGTGGGTGCATATTAGAGAATATGTACACTGAACATGATCT